>PVJD01012912.1:0-37066 GCA_004026545.1 Mormoops blainvillei | reverse complement strand
CACAGTTGGCAGCATGAAGCTTGCTTAGCACAGGGGCCAGTGTTGGGCTCAGGGAAGGCTGGTGTTACGAGGGGCAACCCTCCAAAACATGGACTTATCTTCTGGAGGAAGTGCCCCTTGTAGCCCAGGCATCCCCCACTAGGTGAGTGTCCTAGGAACCCACCTGTATCCGTGGACCAGCTGGCGTTGCTGTGAGAGGCTGCGTTCGGCTTCAGCGATTTTTTTTTTTTGAAGACTCTTTCAGTGCATTTGCCCGTTTCATGAAGGGTGATTTACGGGCACACTTGCCCGCACTGTGCTGAGTGTTCAGCAGTTTTTGATCAAACATGGGAAGTACCTCGTGCCCCACCCTCGCTAGTCACCCAGTTTCGCCCTCAGCAACTGTTTTTGCCTTCCCCAGATAAAAAAAGTCCTCAAAGGGAAACATTTTGCTGAAGTGGAGGAGGAGAAATAAAAAACATCAGAAGCACTAAAAGGCATCAAAATCGATGAGTTCACAAACTGTTCTGAGCAGTGGAAAAGACGACTAGATAGATGTATGGCATCAGATGGAGAGGACTTGGAAGGTGACTGAAGGTAAACCACATAAGAATGAAGACACAATTAAAAAAAAATAAACTCCAGGGTTTTTGGATCCCTCCTCATATGGCGGAGCAGAAGCTGGCCTGGGGCCCCTACGGTACCACCCCAGCTTCATGGGTGCAGGTCACACCAGGGAGGAGGAGGGAGAAAACTTCGATGGAGCCACCTGCAGGATGTGGGCGTCCGGGTGGGACCTCCAAACTGGGCCACCATGAAGGAAATGATCTTCATTTTTTTTAAAGACTCTCATGTAACCTGGGCACTCAGCTGGGACTCTGTTTCCTATTTCAAGACTTTTCCAAACTGTTGTGTTTGCAGGGCCCTTCCTAAATGCACGTCCAGGGGAAGGAACCAGAAGCAACGGGGCTTCTCCGGACCTGCTGGCCAATTCCCTTGGCTCCCAACGCTCCTTAAGCATTTTAACAGGAAGACAGTGGTGGAGGACAACCGGGGGACAGGGGACAACCTAGGGACAGGGAGCTGTGGGGCTCTCGGAAGCAGCTTTCTGGATTCGCCCTTCAGCAACGGAGTGAGATGGAATGTGGCTCGGACGAGTGAAAGGCAGCTGGACTCCTTCACGCCTTCACTTGCCCTTCTAGCACGACCTAGAAACAAGTGCACGGGCTGCTTCACGCGCTCCTGTGGTCCCTCAATGCCCACAGGGCCCTCCTTGGGACCTCGCTTGGCGCAGGTCTCCATCGAGGTGCCACCACCGCTGCACCTGTGGCTGCGCTGGGTCCCCGCTAGGCCGAGAGAGGAGTGAGGTGGAGCACCGGCCAGCATTTTCCAGGCACTGTCAGGTTCTTCACACTTTACCTCATTAAATGTCCCCGTAGCCATGTGAGGTAGGAATAACGGTGTCCATTCGACAGATGAAGACATCCAGGGAGCTTCAGTGACGTCTCCAGGTTTCCCTGAGTATGTGGCACCTAGAGCTCGGCAGGTGGGAGGCCTGCCTGGAGGTGGTGTGGTCCTCGAAACCACGATGTTGCTATGGTTACCCGTAACCAGTACAGAACTCTCCATCCACACATTTGATCAAGCTCAAGAAAGTGTAGGTCACTCCCACTCTGGTGGCTTTTTTAAGGACACTCCCAGCGCCAGGAGAATAAGGCCTGCCCCCAACCTTGCTCATGTCACCTCTGTCACCAGGAGCCAGACAGGGCAGACTCATGGGGAATTCCGTCCCCGCCTCTTGCTTTGTCTGCATGGGTTGGGACCTCCCGGCCAGGGCTGGAAGTGGTTAATTTGAGGGTTGAGGGTATGGGCGACGATGGCCTTATGAACCCAGTAGCTGAGAAGACGGTGTGGCCCCGATGACTGCCCAGGCTAAGGGTGGGCCGCCAGCATCCTCCTGCAGCATGAGCCTTTTCCTCGCACTGCGTGGGGGGCCTGGCGCGTGACTCTCCGCGAAGAAAGGAGCACCCGCCGGTTTTCCCATGAGCTGCGCGTACTTGACTCCATGAAAGGCAGTGACCCTGCTCGCTGGGCCAGGCCCAGAAGGAAAATAATGATGTTCCAGCAGACATTTCTCAAATGAGTCTTCAAAGACCCACCCCCACCCTCTCTGGCAAGAGGAATGCCCCCGATGGGTGATGGGTGAAGAGAAGCCCGCAGCTCTGGAACAATCTACCTTTAACAGCTGCCAGGGCTGCCTGACCCTACCCAGGGGCACTGGTTAAGGACTCTTTCCCCTTGACCCCACGCCCCCCATTTCACATGCTGGCTTCCACGGGACTCCCTCTCCTCACGTCCTCAGCTGCTGCTCGGCCTCAGTCCTTTCCCTCGCCCTTGCCCCTTGGCCAGCCCAGCCTGGGCGACCTTGGCAAGGGCTGGCGGCTTAGCCCCACTGGCTTTGAGCCCCGGTTCTGCTGCGCACCAGCCAGGTCTCGGTCCCCACCGGAACCTCAGTGTCCCTACCAGAGCCACCTTTGCAGGTTGCTGCCAAGGCTCCACCAAGCAATGTCCCAGCACAGCCGGACTTGAGCCCCTGTGGCCCCCACCTGTGTCGTCCCTCCCGTCTTTTCTCTACGTTCCTCCTGGAACCTCTTTATTTTCTCATTCAAAGCCTGATGCTCCTGAACTCATTCCTTTCTGACAACTCAGGGGCAGCGGACTGCTGGACGGCCCGGGGGCCTTCCGGGCTTGGGGGTGATCTTCCTTCTCATTTGAAGGTCACGGGCAGGGCTGAAATGCACCTGGGCCATCCGCTTGCCTAAAACCCAAACGTCCTCAGATTTCCTATTGTTAATTAAGAGGTGTGCTCTCTGCCGCGCTGCTGAATCTTGTCAGCTTCATCCTCCGATCTGACATCTTAGTATTTTATCATCACGTGCTCCCAAGTCTCAGAGCTGGCCCCAGACCTTTGCTGATGTCTTGACTTGGTAGCTGGTATCTGTGAAGCGCTGGGCTGATTCCCATGGGCTTCCCCACGTCCACTTGGCCTTGGGTCCATCAATTCATCCGCAAGCCTGGACGAAGACCTCACTGTGTGTGGGGTCCTACGCCTGGTGCGTAGTGGGGGAGGGGCAAAAGTCAGTGTGTGGTTAATTCCATGTATCAACTTGACAGGGCCCCGGGCCACCCCGGCTGTGTCCGTGGCGGTGCCTGTGGGTGAGACTACTATTTAAATCAGTGGACCAGGTAAGGCACATGGCCCTGGGGTCCCCAGGCAGGGAGGGCGGGCCTGTCCAGTCAGCTGAAGCCGTGAATGGGACAGGCAACGCAAGAGGGGACTTGGCCTTCAGACCAGTCTAAACACTGACTCTTCCTGGGCCTGGAGCCGGCGGCCTTTCTGACTGGAACTCACGCACCTGCTCTCCTGGGTCTCCAGCTCGCTTGCCAGCTGAGATCAAGGGACTGTCAGCCTCCATAATCGTGTGGCCTGATTCCTTACAGCAAGTTTCTCTCTCTCAGATCCATAAAAGCATGTCCGTGGATAAGGGTTAAAAAAAAAGAAGTTACTTGAACACAAGCGCTGCCATGCTGTGACAGACTATCTGACACCTAGTCAGCTCCTAAGTGACTAACGGGCTGGGAGCAGGAACAGGGTGGAGACACGGGTCCAAGGGATGGCTCATGTCCTGGACGGGGCGGAGGGGCACAGTGTATTTCCTCACACTACTCAGAATGTCGCACAGTCTAAAATTTATAAATGGTTTATTTCCGGAATTTACCATTTACTACGTCGGGCTGCGGTTGACCACAGGTAACTGAAACCGCAGAAAGTGAAACTGTGGATAAGGGGGGAAGTGACCGTACTATGACCGTATCCCCATTGTATGCAGCCAGCAACCACGCAGCACCCGTGGAGGGCCTGGCACCACGGGTCAGTAATTCCAAGTACCTTGTCAGGTGCCCACTCCGTGCTCAGGAGAAGGAGCAGCGCAGCCCTGGCCACAGAGGCGACAGGACACACTGGGGAAGTCACGGCGAGGGTGGGCTGACGGCATAAGCCCGTTGGTAAAGGTTCTTCATTACAGTAGAAACCAGCAAAATGAAACTGACTGATTATTGTGAGATCTATAGCCACGCCTTTTTACATCTTTGGCCAATAGACCTGTTGTCATGGTAACCCTCTTAAAACAAGATGCAACCTGGTTTAAAGAACCTGAGACCTAATTACAATAGTACTTTATACTTAGTTACACCTTTCTTCTGAGGAGTTTAATGCATCTCACTCATTAAGCTCTGTAAACATCCTCTGAAGTCGTTAGGGGACAGATGTTATTAAACCCATTCTGCAGACGCAGACACCAAGGCACGGGAGCTCAGCCGGGAGCAAGTCTGGGCTGGCCACAGGCCTCCTCTTGTTTCCCTCTCGTCTCCATCATCAGACTCCGGGCTGGTTTCCGAAAGGCTCAGCTTCCCACAGTGTGGTCTGGGGACCCCAGATTCCGCTGCCATCTGTACGCAGGAGAGGCTGCCGGGCCGGGACGCCGCTGCAGGGATGGTGGCGGGAAGAGAGAGGCAGACGCCTGACGTCCAAGGGGTGGGCATGCTGCCCCCAGTGGACTCAGCCTGTGGAGCCAATGTCCCCAGGCCCTGGACCCCAGTGCCCACATGCTGGACATGCTGGACCTGATGCTCCCAGGAGTAGGGAGTGGCCACAGAGGCACCCGGCCGACACTAAGCTGCTCCCGCCTCCATCCCAACAGACTCTGGTGCTCCGCGATGGCCACAGTGGCCGACGGGCTGGTGCTTGGACATCCTGGTTGAGCTCTGCCCCAGAGCTGTGCTCTGGCTCAGTGGTCCTCAAAGTGGGGCCCAGATTGGCAGTGACAGTTGTCACATCAGAAGTGGTTTCTGGTCCCACCTCAGACCCACTGAATCAGACTCTGCCTAGAATGTTCCTCCTGCAGATATCCCGGCCAACTTCCCTCCTTCAGGCCTTTTCTCAGATCCTGCTTGTCCACAACGCCTCTCCCGACACAGCCCCGCGAATTCAGTGATGGGCCCCTCCTGGCCCTCACAGCCCTCATCACCCCCACTGTGTTGTTAGATGCGGTCTGTGTCGCAGTGACAGTGTGAGCCCCACGAGAACGGGGCCCGCTGCTGAGTCACTGGCACAGCATGATCAGTAAACAGGGATCTGAACCACGAGTCCTGTGCCGGGTTACTGGATGAAGGGGTAGGAGAAGGAGCAGTGTTTGGGGGGAGGGCATGGCCACGGGTCCTGTTTTGGGCACGTGGAACTTGAGGATCCCGTGGGCCTCCCAGACAAAAGGTACAGAGGCTGTTTGGGAGGTGGCTCTGGAACACCCAGGGGAGGTGACACCAGGTAAGAGGAACGCAAGGGTTAAAAAAGAAACCCCAGGACCCTGCATGGGTGGGCGAGGGTGAGGAGCCAGCAGAGACCCAGGAGGCCAAGGGTAAGCCCGTGGCCACCTCGACCAAGCTGTCAAGCAGGGTCAGAAGAGCCTGGTCTTGGGGGTGGCCAAGTTGAGAGGCAAGTTCTTCTCCAGAGAGCCACGGTGTACTTAGGTGCAGAGGGATGGCAGATGGGCACTCCAGGAAAGGAGGACCCTGCAGAGGGTGTGGAGACCGGCGGAGGCCACGAGGAGACACTTAGGAGGTTCTGCAGACACCTGGGCGGTAGATTGAACAAGGGTGAGGAAGGGAGGGGGAGTGGGAAGTGGGGAGCAAGGTTTCAGCGCCCCACCTTTAAGTCCCAGTTGGAGCTCCTGAAATGGGAAGGAAGGCCACTCGTCACCCAGGTGTTCAAAGGGATATGACCAGGAAATGCCATCAGGCAAGTGGCTCAGCCACTGACCTCAAAGGTCCCAATGACAAGATGCAAGGAAGGCTCTTTCCTGAATCTGGAAGAACCCCCAGGCTATCTGGAGGGAGACACAGTTGGCCTCACTCCCGCCCCACAGGAAAGCGCTGGGCCTGCAACTTTGAAGTTCCCTCTGGGTTTACAAAGTTAGTCAGGGAGCCTGGAACCCACCTCGGGCAGAAAGTAACAGCTTCCTGCTCAATTAAATGTATGTATGGGACTCGCTGAGCAGGGAGCCTGCAGTGAGGGCGGCTTCCACCCGCTGTGGGAGAGCCAGGCACCAGACACTACTCAAGTGCCCCATGCTGTCCCTGCTGAAACTCGGTGCTAGGCCACTTTGTCTTAAGAGCAAGGGGCAGAACGGTTTCTAATGAATTCCCCTTCACCTAGTATGAGTGCACGGCGACAGTTCCATGTTTGAGTGGCAGGCAGCATCCCGGTTCCCAAAACAGCCCTTTCAAAGGTGGTGGTTCGGCTGTCTTTGTGGCACTCATGAATTCTGGGAAATTTGTAAGTGGATAAAAAATAAAATTTAAGACTAAAAACGATGAGGACTAGAAATTTCCCTGCATGTTCAAAAAGATATATAGCATCCTAAATCAAGCTACTATGTGCTTATATATTTATAAGGAAACTCCAAAAATAAGGCAATTCCATATTTTCCCAAGGAGAAAAAAATAACTTATGCCAACTTGGATATACAAACTTTTTTGGGTTGAAGGAATAATCCATTATCTACTTATAGTAGTTATTGGTACATATACGTTTTCTCATAGTTTACTGCCCTCTTTCAAAGTTTTGAGTAGAATTCAGTCAAACACATTCATTTACTTTGGGCTTTTCTTGAACTAAAACACATCACTTTTAGTTTCTCGAATGCAAAAGAGAGACACGCTTTCTATGGGTAAAGAAGCACGAAGGCTGGCACTTAACAAAGGGCGAAATGAAGTCACATCACGGTCATCACCTACATTTGCTTAAAACTACTGGGAGCAGGAGCTCTGGAATTTTCTTTTAACTTCATGGCTGCGCAGATGAAGTGGGGGTTTGAAAGTCATTTCAAAACCAAAATCAATCAAATAAAAAGAATTCAGAGTTCTAATGCATTGGAAGTTTCCCTAAGAACCACGAAAATCTTTTAACTTTTCTTATTAAGCCACTCAAACTTTTCTTCTATAAAATCTATTTTGCATTTCATTTATGCTGAAGATAGAGCTTTGAAACAAGAGGGAGATAGATACTCCTCTTACACATTTAGTCAAAAAACATTCTCACGGAAGCTCCGGTAAAATGTCTAGCTACGCCAATCAGTGACTTGTCCGTCAGAAATCCAGGTTTTACTGGGTGTCCTGGGTTTAGCCCACAGCCTACTGGACACTCCGCTCGAAGGATGGCGTCGAATTCCTCCCCTAGTGAGTGTGGGCTGGACTTAGTGACTCACTGCTGACCAGTCGGAGGGTAGGTGACGATGCTCAGCCTCTGGTAACAGGTGATGACAGCACTGTGACTCCCATCCTGGTCTCTCGTTCTCCTGGGTCCCTTGCTCAGGGGGAAGGTGCTACCATGTCACGAGGACACTCAGCAGCCCCTGGAGAGGCCTGCAGCAGGGCCCCGAGACCCGCTGCCCAGGGCCACACCCCTGTGCCTGGGAGGGGGGCCTGCAGCTCCGGTCAAGCCTTTAGATGACAGTAGCTTTAGCTGACATCTTGGCCGTACCCTCGTGAGACATCCTGAGTCAGAAGCACCCACCGGAAGGGTTAGAGGACCGTTATTTGAAGCCACTGAGTTGGGGGTAACGTGTTACAGGGCAGTAGGTGACTAGTATGCCCACCTACAGATGTCGCGCCAGGGACAGTATCCTCACTTCCTCCTTTTCCTGGGCTCTTCCCAGCAGCATGCAGCCAAGTGGGAATTTCTCCCATCTCAAAGAAAACCCTCTCTTGACCTCACGGGCCCTATTTTCTTTTCCTCTGCATCCGAAACTCTCACAAACGTCTGCAGCTACTCGTTCAGATCCTTTTCCTATTCTCTCCCCACCTCCAGCCCGGCCTTCCAGCCCCGCGCCCCTCTGGTCAACTGGGAGTCGCCCTGCTGGCATTCAACCCGAAGTTCCTTCTTCAGTCCTCACCTTATTTGTTTAATAAATATTTATTTAGTAGCCACTGTGTGTCAGCTATTATACTAGGTGCTGGAAATACGGCAGTGGACCAAATAGACCGAAGAACCTGACCCCTTCCTTACATGCTTCTGTCCGGGTGTGGGGCGGGGGTGGTGAAGTGCTACAAATATTTATGGATAAAATGATATGTCCGGGATCAAAATGTTTCCAAATAATAGGGCCAATGGGGGAGGAGTCAAGATGAAACAAAATGAGCTTTTGTTGTTAATTATTGAAGCTGCTGATGAGCACATGGGAGCTCATTAAACTGTTCTCTACTTGGGTATATGTTTGAAATTTTCCACAATAAAAAGTTTCTGTAAGTACATCGTGTCTGTTCGGTATCCGTTGCAAGAAAGGCACAGGGAGTGCTGAAAGCAGGGGTGTGACAATTTTAAACAGGCGGTCAAGACCTGAAGAGAGTGAAGGTCAAGGGGAGCCAAGGCTGAAGGGAACGGCGGAGCGTTCTAGAAACAGCAAGGTTGGTGTGGTGGGGACAGCGAGTGAAGGGAAGGTTGGTTGGCCAGACCACGCTGCGCCTCGTGGGCTGTGCGAGCGTGGGCTCTTACTCTGAGGGTGAGCCACGGTGCAGGGTTGGGGGGAGGTTGTGAGAAGAGAGTGAGGTTTCAAAGCAGCCTCCACTGGTCAGTTGGAACCCCTCGTTACCTCTGCTGCCCACCCCTGCTCTGCCAAGGCCAAACATACTGCGGCCTCGTCCAGCTCCTCTCTTCCCCTCAAGGCCAGTCTGGCGCAAATCCCCTCAGCCACTGTCAGGATATGTCAGGGGCTCCCCTGCTTGGGCCCAGGGCCAGGCCACCAACTCTCGCCCGAATGCCACCTGTCTTATCATGGCAGCAGAATAAATGACAGGGGTTGCCATAAAAGAAGGAGAGCCGCACAGCTGCCTGAGGGACTTCAGAAATGTCAGCTGAAGCTGTAAGAAAACACACCATGAGCTCTGGCCAGTGTGGCTCAGTTGGTTGGAGTGTCATCCTGTGCACCAAGAAGTTGCAGGTTCGATCCCCAGTCAGGGCGCGTGGGGAGGCAACTGATTGACATTTCTCTCTCACATCAACGTTTCCCTCCCTCTCCCATCCTCTCTCTATATTCTTGGGTGAGAATTAAAAAAAAAAAGTCATTAAGATTTGCCTTATTGTGTGACAAAATATGTTTCTGCTTTTATGACAAATGGAGGGTCCTATGGAAAACTAAGTAAAACTATATCCTAACGCGCAGCACTGAGGTTCCCTCTCAAATCTCATGTACCAAAAACACCCCAAAAAACAAAAAAACCAAAAAACAACCCAAAAATGGCCCTGAGGTAACTTTACTACATGTAGGTGTTTCATAAAGTTACTATGTTCATTTGAAAAATAACTTGGGTGATAGTTATTACAGAAATGAATTTTAAAAGATTCCTTCTTTAGATTTTTAGGCAGAATTAGCAATAGAGGAGGCGTTAAATTAATAATCATGGATCAGTCACGTAATAAAATACTCTGATGTCTACACAAATGAATGAGGTAGACAGATCTCTCTCTTCATAGACTTGGAAAACTGTCTACTTATATATTGTTAATTATAAAAATCAAGTCAAGGGCCAGCCCACTGGAGCATGGGGAACATCACAGATAGTATGACCCCGCTTGGTTACCCCCCAAAATGTGCATATAGTTGTTTGCAGGACAGGAAAATTCTTCGGGAAATATACCTTACACTGTAGAAAATCAAGTGCAGGGGATCAGACGGGAATAACTGGTCATAATGGGTCCATGTGACGTCGACAAGGCAGTTCTTTTTCGACGAGTTCTCCGCTGCAGTACCTGTGACACGCATTCGTGCGCAAGTCCTGAGAGCAGCTTGGCACCTGCGTTAAGGAACGGAACCAACCAGACCCTAGGGGTCCACCACGTCCCTCTCTCCCAAACTGACCACTACCCCAACTGCTAAAAACTTTCTTAATAGTTGCAAAAAAAAAAAAAATCGGTTGAGGGGTGTGAGAGCACAAGGGGGGTCTGGGCAGGGCTGGGAGAGGCCGTGGTCACTCAGTAACCCCCAGGACGTGCTGTGTGAAGACCGGCCCTGGCTCAGGCTGAGCCTCCCCGTGGGCTCAGGGTCGCCCGCACCCACTTTCCTGGTGGAGGCCCAGGAGAAACGTGGCCGTGGCCGTGTCCTAGGGTGAGAAAGTAACCTATCCCAAACACAGAAAAATTACGGAGCGCAAAACTTGTATAACATTTTGGAAACAGAAGACTTCCAAGAAACGCAAGGAATTTCCGCCCCGAAGCGCCAGGGCTGTTTTAAGTGAGCAGCAGCGGAAGAGCGGGGCCTGGAGGGGGATTCAGCAGCGACCTCCTCAGCAACTTCTTGTCCGGGTCCAAGTCGACACAGACTCAGCACAGCCCTCAGCCTGCGCCCTCAGGATCCGCGGGCCAGGAGCTCTAGAAAAGGCCCCTCCGCTCCAGAGAACCCCGACAGGAACGCTGAGTGCAGAGGGTGCTCCGAGCCTCCTCCGCCGGGCTGAGCCCCTGCAAGGGCGGCCCTCGCCAGGCCCTGGCCAGCAGGCAGTGTCGGGCTCCTCTTGCAGGAGGGAGCAAGGTTCAGAGGGTTAACTAGAGTCGCACGGTGCAGGGCTGGCAGGCGGCCGGACTGGGATTCCACCCCGCTTGGGTAGGCTCGCTGCCAGCACCCTTGGGCCCGTGTGGACCAGCACCGTCCTCCTGGCCCCGCACCCACTGGAAGGGGCACCCAGACTCGGAAGGGGTTTTGTTCCACAGGACAAGTGACCTCCCTCCGCCAGCCTGCGGCGCTGCTCCTGGGGCTTCACACCCTGGCATGCTGGCTGGCTCCCGCAGTACAGGAGCCCCTCAGGCACCGCAGCAGCAGAGCCTCGGCCAGGAGATAGGCCCGGAGCATGACCCTGACCGCTGGGGACGCTCCAGTCAGTGTCCTTCCCCGGTTGACACCCTTGGCCCTGACGAAAGCAAAACGGTAAGTAGGCGAGAAGCCGCAGGGAAGCCCAGGGTCCCGCAGAGGAGTTTAGGGGGCAAGGAGGTGAAAGAGGAAAGCAGCCAACACCAGGGGCTGAACGGGGCGGGGGGGAGGGCCCGCCGGTACCACAACCCAGGCGGGGCTGGTTGCCCGGGGAACAAGAGTCTTTCTGCTGACCACACCTGTCCACACACACGCCACACTGCAGATCCACACGGACACACACTTCCTGTGTGGAAACGGACTACCTCTCAGGCCACAGAAGTGACGTGTTGCCACTTTGTCCCTCTGCCTGGCGGAGTGAGCCGGACTGCACAGGAGACAGACAGGACGGGCTGGGGACAAGCTGCCAGGGAGACGGAGCGGGTGGGCCCGGAGGCTGGAGAGACGGGACAGGGCTGAACAGGAAGGAAGGAGGGAAGGAGAGCACAGCAGAGACCAGATCCGGGTGTCCTGAGGCGGCCATGGCTGCCGCGGCCTTGCCACGTTAATCGTCACCTTCGCCTTTTTGCTTCCAGTATTTCAAGTTAGAGTCTATCATTTACAATCCAAAGAGTTACCATTCCAGTTGTACATAAAGAAACACACCTCCAAAATCACAGGAATCCTTTCGAAACTAAGGAAACCACAGTGAATTTTCAAATTAACTCAAGGAAAGGGTCTTTCTCAAAGGTGTTCAAAAGAAAGAATTTATTTTTATGTTTTCTCCAACAAGTTTATCTGTATGCACTTAAGAAACAGGAAAAAAAAATCTGTATTTAATCTTGTGCCGAGTATAAAAAAATACTGAGTAACTTCTATTTCTTGCTTTATGTGGCTATTACCATTAATTTATATTCTTGGTATAAAAATATTTTTAAAAATCCCAGACACACAGACTCATCAGCAAATCCACGAGCATATACGCAGACATGCTCAACCGTGGCCAAGGGCGCGTGGTGGCTGAGATGGGAGCGCGGGAGCGGGCAGTCACTGGTGAGTGGCGGCGGTACCTGGAGGGAAAGCTCTGGGGCCACATTTGACCTCTGTTTCCAGCACAGGTTGCCTCCCGGTCACGGCGTGCAGCCCATAATATTAAGAAACAACCGCCTGGTCTACCTGATCCAAACTGGGGGAGAAGGACCTTTATGGGGAAAAACAACTTCCGGGCCCCAGGGATGATGCTCTGACCCAGAAGACGCAGAGACGAGTTGACAAATCTTAATCCCTGGAGGCAAGAAAGGACATGAAGTTGTGACATGTGTGCTCCTGTGTTCAACATGCTCGAATGACGATCCACCGTCTGAGAGACGTGGCCAGGTCGCCTCAGTGGAAGGGCCGTCCTCTCGTGCGCCTGGACTTCAGGTGACTGGCTGAGCGACGGAGAGCTTTCCTTTCCTGGCGGTGTAGTTTCTCGGCCTCTTGTTGCTTCTTCTGCTGTTCAGACTAAAAGAGAAAGTTAAATGAGTGGGAAAGAGAAAAACAATTCCAACAGCCCTTAGGCCCCAGAGCGCACGGTCTGGAGCCTGGACTCTGCTCTCACAAATGCTGCCCTGGCAGGAGCAGCAGGGCGAGGGCCCACTGTCACTGTCACACAAGAAATCCTAAACCCTGGGCACAGAGTGGTCTGAACTACAGAGCATGAGGCTGGCTTTTCAGCCAATACACAGCACTGTTAGGCCTTAAAAGGGAATGGACAACTTCAGAAGACACTACTGCTCACAAAATGTCATCGCCTTCTTTTAGAACTGTCTTTTGTTTATAAGCCAGAACCATTGGTTTATTCACATTGTCTTAAAAACAAAACAAAAAATATTCACGTGCATTAAAAGTGTATTATGACTCACCCGGGATTAAGCACTCACTCGCCAGAACCGGTTCCAAAGAATTTTTGGTTGTTTTTGAAAAATGAAACTGTTCCCAAAGCCAGAGATCTGCCACCATCAAACACTGACAAAAGCTCGGCAGACAAGTCCCAAGTTGGTGGCTGGCTGCTGGGAAGCCACAGCCTAAACACACGTTTGCTCGGGGGAGAGCCGGACCCCTGCTGCCCCAGACGGCGTCACGGAGAGGACGAGCCACACAGCGGCCACGATGGGGGTAGGAGCTGAGGAGTTTCCAAACGCGTCTGACGGTTTCGATAACATAAACTCATGAATGTAAAGCTCAGACAACAGTCCCAGCTGGTAGAACTGCACAGACGGGTGAACTAACTGCCAGGGACATAAATTTCAGGAGCTGCAGACAACCGCCTGGCAGACACCTGCAAAGACTGCTTGCCTAGGACCTCTCTCTGCTCTACGGGGAGACACTGTTACCTGAAAGGCTTCTGATACATGTAACGAAAAAACTCCCACGGCGGGAGGAGGATGGGGACTTGGAGGCAGGTGGTCAACAAGTACCGACCCCCAGGCACAAGAGGGGTGGGCATGAGGGTCGCCTGCAGCATGATGACTACAGCCACCGCCACTGTGGGATGCACATGGAAGCGTGAGAGAGTCAACCCTGACAGTGCGCCTCACAAGGAAACAGATTTTTTTTGTTTGCTTTTAAAAAAAATTATATCTATTATGAGATGATAAATGCTAACTAAAAAAATGTTCTTATCATTTGGCAAGCCTGATACCATTATAGAGAATTATTGAAGAATCAGAAGTAAACGGGCGAAGGATTTGGACAGACATTTTTCCAAAGAAAATATACAAATGGCCAATAAGTACATAAAAAGATGCTCAACAGCCCTGGCTGGTGTGGCTCAGTGGTCTGAGTGCCGGCCTGTGGACCAAAAGTTTGCGGGTTTGATTCCCAGTCAGGGCTCAGGCCTGGGTTGCGGGTCAGGTCCCCAGCTGGGGCATGCGAGAGGCAACCAATCGATGTTTCTCTCACACGTCAATGATGCTTCTCTCCCTCTCTTTCTCTCCGCACCCCACAATAACATAAATATAAAATAAAAAAGATGCTCAACATCATCAGTCATCAGGGAGATGCAATCACAGCCACAATGAGACACCACTTCTCGCCCACTAGGCAGCTACAATAAAAAAGACGGACAATAACGAGGGGTGGTGAGGACGCGGAAAAATGGAACCTTCATACACTTGCTGCTGGGAACGTGAAATGGTGCATCCACGTTGGGAAACAGCCTGGCAGTTCCTCAAAGAGTTATGAAATGATCCAACGATTCCACTCTGGTATTATCCGCAGGATAAATGAGAATACATGTCCACACAAGACCATGTACCTGAAGTTTCACAGCAGCATTTTTCGTAACAGCCAGAAACAGGGTAAAAACCAAATATCCATCAACAGATGGATGAATAAGCAAAATCCAGTATTATCCACACAATGAGGGATTAGTCGTAAAAGGAGTGAAGTTAAAATCCACGTGACAACATGGATTAACCCTGAAAACATGCTAAGTGAAAGAAGCCAGTCACAAAAGAAAACACTGTGTGATTCCACTTATAGCAAATGTCCCAACAGGCAAATCCACGGAGACAGAAGGCGGACGACTGGGTGCCCAGCGCTGGGAAACCGGGCGTGGGGTGGCTGCTGAAGGTTACGGGGTTTTCTTCTGGGGCGATGAGGATGCTCTAGAGAATTAGACAATGGCGATGATCACGTGACTTAGTGACTAGACTAAAAACTGAACTGCTTCAAAAGGGTGAATTTCATGGTATGCGAATTACATCTCAAAAAAAAAAAATCAGAGGTAGAATCATTGTCATTTTCCCCCACTTGGTGACAATCTATATTAAGAGAGATCTATTGAATGAAAAAATGTTTTTTTTGAAAATAAAACCACATAGTTTTACTCGTTAGTGAATAGCAAATATTTATGCAGCCTCTTCCTCCTATAACATGTGCCAGGCCTTACGCAGCTGGCTAAAGAAATGATTCTCATAAATCAGTTTGGAATAGTCCCTAAACTGATGGAGTGACTTGCCTCTGAAACTACAGATTCCTGGGCCACCAGGACGTCCACCACAACATACTGAACTCTTGGCCTTCAAAGCCTGCCTATGCCTCAAGTATCTTCTCACGGTCTCACGTAGTCCGAACTTCTGCTGTGTAAGGCGACAGGACTCTCAGGTGGCCCTGTGGCCCAGGAACCAAAAGTGCCAACTCTGGGGGGGCGGTCACTGCGAACACTTGGCACACAGCCAGCTCCTGCCCTGTGGGCTCTGGCTGCGGGCAAAAGCTCTGTCCGCAGCACAGTTTCCCCTACAGGAGACGAGAGAGGGGAGGTGGGCTTGGGGTCAGATGCACGCACGCACGCACACACACGGTACTGCCGGAGGCCTCGCCGGGCTGGGAATTTAGAAACGTAACGCCAGCTCACCCTCTTCAGTGTGAACGTCAGCTGCTTGCTGCCAACTGTGGTGTCTGACACACTCAACGTCCCTTTTTCTGCTTCAAGTTTCAACCGATCTTCTAGGGTTTTACTGTAAGAAAAGTAAGAGGATAACACATCAATTAGCATTATGTTTTAATTTACCATTTGCAACAAGTTTTAATGAGGACGGAGCACAGGGAGAATCTCGCCCACGCGGCGAAGACGGAAGGGGCACTCGCTGCACACAGTGGGAAGACCTGGGAGCATGGAGGCATCGCCCACAGTCCACGGACACTTAGCACAGACGACGGCTGTCAAAACACCCACTAATTTAATCGTTTAAGTAGTGGTTCCAACTACTTTCACGGCTGCTACTCATCTTACTAACTCGTGTTTGGGAAGCCTGTCATTTAGCGTGCCGGTCAGCAGCCCTCCTGCCGCTAGAGCACTTTGTACCTAAACCACACGGATCAGCTACGAGTGTTCCGGCCGCCCGATCGCCTCCCCAGAGGAGCAAGCGCAGTGGGGTCCCCCAGGTCAAGCCACAGGGAAGCGCTCGGGGCCCCGACTCTCCCTTGAATGGGTCTGAGCCCCGGGCCTCACTCACCACCCATGGGAAGAACAACTTGAACTGACCCCGTGACTCCGCCTGTTCACGTGGAGAGAAAACGAGAGCAACCACGCCGAGGGCCCACCCCATCGGACTCAGCCCGGCCACCGCATTTCCCTGGGTGCCCCGCAGCGTCTCACCTGAGTGACTCTGACACACTTTACCCCCAACTTAACTTTCAGGTCATATCTCCATTTGCTTCCTGTACCTCTGTGGGGCCCCTGTGTGTGACCGCTGTCTCCGCTGTGGTGCACTGTGCCCTGGCGGTGCCCTGTCCTCTGCTGAGGTCACGCCTTCCGTCCACCTCTCACAACCCTGACAGAGAGCCTGGATCCCCTACCGGCTATGTGACACTTCACGGCTCTGCTTTCCAAAACACAGGTCCTTTTGTTAACAAGGTTTAGAGGGAACAAAAGGAATTAAGCCTAAAGATACTTTCGATACTTTTTAACTTCAGCATTAATCCTTCTGGAAAAGGCTAAAGCCACACCCTCACCTCCCTGTGATGAAACTGGAAGAAGAAAGAAAAGGCTGTGGTTCTGTCTCCTGCTCTGCTCCTTCCTCAAAATAAAGAAAATACACCCCCGCCCCCTCCTACCAACTTAAAGCTGAGTACACCCTTTTCACGTTAGTCCTGAAACACTCGCGGAATAACCCAGGGGGCCGATTTGTGTGAACAGGTCTTCTTTCTCCTGAAGTACCATCTCTGTGACTAACACAGCTCAACTCCTAAAAGATCCACAAGACAGGGTGAGGCTCCTTTGAAAGTCTGAAGCTCCCGTTTGATGTGCGCACCGTGAGAGATTCAGCCCCCGTTTATGAGGACTGTAATGTCCGACACATACCTTCTTTATATAATTTGAGGCATAAAGTGGTTAGCATAAAAGTGGCACTCTTTTCCAGGCAATAATGTTATTAAGAAGCACTTTTAAAGTACTTTTCATCTTTAAAGTTCTTTACAGACTAACTAATTAATCCTTTCAACATCCCTGAGACAGAAGTATTTATCCTTTATAGACAGCGAAAAGGGAGGTAAGACAGTAAATGACTTGCTCCAGGCGACACAGGATTCAAGTTTAAAGCCAGGATTCCAATTTAAGAACTCTGGGTTTCCAGGCATGTGTCAGACCACACTTGATTTATAAAGTCTTGTTCAGGAAATGTATCCATTAAGGATTCTAAATGACAAGCTTCCACATGATGAACTGCATGGAATTAAGATTTACTTTAGCTCTTTTTTTTTAAAAACAAGAATTCAAAAGTGCCCTGTAAATTGACTCTAGCCCTGCATGTGAATTGTTAGCCTAAGCAAATTCCTCGACCTGCTCATTCTCTTTTTCTTCCTTTTAGAGCTATAAACTCTGTCTGACGTTTTAAAGTTAACAGGGATCTTGAATAACTATGGAGCCACTGAGACAAGGGGGCACACAGAAAACACTAATTTGGGAAGAAAAAGACTTTTCAAGTAAATTGTGGGAAATTACTACTCTTTTAAAGAATGACCTATTTCCTCCACGATAGGGCGGATAAACCCTGGCTCCCTCTCAACGTGCCTGCCCCAGGCACCTGTGAGAACTTGCCTGCCTGGGCTGCGTGGAGAGACGAGCTGCGTTAGAAGCAGCTGTGGCACGAGATCAGACGCGGGCTGAGAGCAGCCGGCTCCAGGGCCCTCCCTCCGGAGGTCGGCTCACAGCGCCCGCTGCCTGGCAGCCCCGAGGCCTGCCGTCGGGCGCGAATGCAGTTGGAGGTGGCGGAGGGGGTGGCCAGACACCTGAACACTGTCTACTGAACAGAAGAGAGTGCTGAGACCCCCGCTGCCGGGCCTGGCCAGGGAGGGCTGCCTGCCCCGCCTGCCCCGCCCAGGCTTCAGATCAGCTGGCTTTAGGCCACTGTGTAACTGAGAGTAAAGAATTTTAGGGGAAAATCTCACTGTCACAAGATAAACATCCTCCCACCCCCCAAATCTGTGGGGACTGCTAAGACGATAGAGATGTGCTTCAGAAGGTTGCAAGTGAGAAGAATTACTCAGGACAGGAGGGAGAACACATGGGAGGGGCCTAAATTATCAGGAGGGCTGTATGCAAAGAAAGGAGAACAGGCGCAAACTCCCGGGGACACTCAAATCAGATCTTGATTAGGGGACAGGACAGCTCAATGGTTTACTTGTTCGAAGCTTTACAGTATATGCACACTAATATTTCTTTAGTTAAAACCACTTGATTAAAACGAATGTTTACCTGAGAGTTTTTAAAATCACTTTGTGTGAAAGCGGACTAGGGACTGGAAGACACTTGGCAAGTCGGTGCTTTGGGCGGCATTTAGAAAACCACCATCCTCAGTCTCCATCACGGGGGATGGAGAAATGGAATCCACAGGTAAAAGGTAAATTTTAAGCCTTTTAAAACTTTAAGTACTTTGTTTTAAATGCAGTATAATTTGGGCAGGTATTTACATGTACTGCAAAGGTCACTGAAAAGCCTGTTCAATGCTTTCGGTTGCACACATTGCTTCAAAGACCCTGTCTCCAGAGCTGTGAATTCAAGCAACCGGGGAACCTGACGCCCCTTCTATCGACTTTGTTAATGTGTTGAAAGGTCTCTAACACCCACTGTTGCTGCCAATGCGGGGAAATAGGCGCTCACGTAGGAGTGCAGAGTGCTGACTTTCGGAAGGGCGATCTGGCCTTACCTTTCACTTCTCTGATCCAGGAAATACCACCCCTAGGTAATACACGCTAAAGAAACCCTTAAAGTACACAAGGAGGAGACACCCACCACAGGCCGCAAGCAGAGTCACTGTGCTACGGTCCCACCAAGACTCAGCACTATTGGCCCCCGCCCCGTTCTACTATGTCCCTTCCTTGGTGGCAGCGCTGCTCGCCCTTTCACTGTCGCCTATCTCTCTCCCGGGACCTAAAATCGTGCTGCAGTGACTGCCCATCTCTCTGTCTCAGTCTCAGGCCGTGGGTGATCTGGGTCTCAGTTTGTCCCTCTCCCGCCCACGGGTCAGGCTTCTATCACTTCCAGCTGAGACTCGCATAGAGTTTGTCAGCTGGTCTCAGGTGTCCCGTTTCTCCCTAAATTTTCTAAAACAGATTTCTCATTAACCGTCTCCGGGAAACAGGGACCTTTGATACCTACATGGTTTTGTTATTATTTTCTACAACAAACATGTACTGCCTTTCTAAGTAGTTACATAATGGAGGAGGGGAGGGAGCAGACCCGTCACTGTAACTGCAGCTGAAAACCCTCCCTGGCTCTCTGGTGCCAGAGCCGGGGTCGGGCCCAGCGCATCATTCCGGCCTCGTCTCCAGCTGTTCCCTCCATGCGGGCTGTGCTCTCCCTGTGCAAAAACAACTGTCCCCTCAACTGTCACAGCACACTCCTGTGCTCACACTGCAGCCTCTGCCTAAAAAAATGCATCTTTCCCACCCTGCTTTTAGTGTTCACCTGTTCGTCTCTGAAAAGACCAGTTTCAATAATACCCCTTACAAAGGCTCCTTTCAGTCTCTAGTTAGATCCCTTTCTTTCTGATGCACCTTTCACCTGCCCCCTCACAGCACCTGGAGTCCCAGCTAGAAGGGAAGGCGACAGGCACGTGGGCTGTGTCCTGCCTCCACACCCCCCGGGGCCACAGCGGCACCTGGCTCGCAGGAGACTCTCCTCGGATGCTGGACGGGTGAGTGGGTGGGTGGAGAGGCTGATGGGGAAGGGCACTAGTGAACTCGCACACAGAGTGGAGCGCACCCTGAGGCACAGAAGTGCTGCCAGACACGCGTGTTTATCTAAAGCCGGGCCACTACACTGAGCAAAGAAGAGAGCTCACTCAAGTCTGAGTTACAGCTCACTACTCACTTTTCCCTTTTACAGAAATGATTTCCAAGCTGGGCGAGTCCAAGTGAGCATCGACACAGAACACGCTCGATGTTGATGTGTTTCCCTGATTGCCTTGTGGTAACTCCCAGAATAAACAGAAGGAGCCACTTTAGTTCCCTGAAGGGTACTAGTTCAGTGCTTCATTAAATAGTATTAAGGTACTGCAAGCCCAGGGTTTGCCAAAATAATCCAGTCGAGACTGGAAGTTGATAAGCAGCTTGTGCCAAAATGCAGCCAAACTGCAGGCTATTCATGCCAAAGGCTATTAAACAACAGGGTTTTTCTTTTAAGCTCACATAAGCATTACTACTTACATAGCTCCTCTTCTCAAAAAATGTTTAACTTAGTAAAAAGTGTAAGTGCAGTGTATTAACTTAGCTATTACTTACTCGCTAAATACTAAATCTTCATCCCCTTTGTTTCCTACACTATATGCTGCTAACCCACAGGCTGCGAGGACGCGGCCCTGAAGTTAGTCCCGCCTCCCACCCCCACACCAGGGCCTCGGTCACTGCAGTCACACTAAAAACAACTGCTCCCAGGGTTCTCCCCTCAGTGGGCTGGGGGGGGAACGAGTTCCTTCTCAGCAGATCTTGAAAAGAGTAAACTTCCTGAGGAGCCCGACTGTGGCCAAGGTGTAGAAGACTCCCGCTGTCACAGGGCTGATCACATGCCTACTCCCGTCTGGGTACTAAGTCAGGCGCTAGGAATGAAGCAAACAAAGCGAGGCAGGAACGGCAGACGATCTAACCCCAAAGTTCACTCCGCAGAACCAGAACGCTGGGAACAAGCTTCTGAGTGGGGCTCCGACTAAAGGACGGAACGGCAGCAGCCATGTGAAACGTGAGGCTGCACGCACTGCGGGAGGGGATGTAAAACGGAGCAGCCTCTTTGGGAAGCAACTGGGCAGTTCCTCGAACGTTTAAAATAACGCTCCCTCCTATCTATGTCTCTACAGACCTGGCTGTTGTAGATTACCACTCTTTCTTATCTCTCAATTCTCTGACAAAAGGCTCAAAATTTCTGGCAATTTTTCCAAGTGACCTTTTCAATAATCAGGTAAACTGAGATGGGGGTAAAGACAACTGATATCCTAATTTTTAAAAATAACCTGTTAAGAGGCAAAGAATGTTACCCCAATTACCAGTGCACAAAAGACTACAGATCTGTAGGGCACAAAATAAGACAGACACCTTTAGGTTAGGGGACCCGGCGGAAGGAAACAAGGCCAGCAAATGAGTGTGGCTTTCTGCACGATCAAAGTGATAAATATACATTTACCAGCATTCGCAGGCTATACCCTGAGTCTTCCGGACTGCGAACCGTACCTAGAAAAGTTGTTACCAAGCATCGCCACAAAGCCCAGGTGCTCCCTCGGCCCTGCGCTGCCTCCCTCCCGCTCCCGCCAACACCGGAAGGCCGTCCTCAGGGCCAGGTGCGGGGAGGAAGAGCCAGGCGCTGAGCGTGTGAGGGTGGGGCTACTCACTTCATCAGCTTCTGCTTGGTGGCAGAGTCTTTGAAGCTTCTGAATTCTTCGCCTGCTTTGATCTCATAAAACTGGGGCTTGAGGACCGTCTGCTGGTCCTCCCTGAGCTGCTGCTGCCGCTTGGCTCTTTCCTCCTGCTGGAGCAGCCGGCGCTGTTTCCTGACCTCCTGGACCCAGGCTTTCTCATCGTCCGAACTCTCAGAGCTCTCTGCATCGCTTGGTTTTCCTTCCGGTTCTTCCTCCTCTTCCTGAGGATAAAAATAGTGAGACGCAGCTCCTTTGCCCAACCAAATCCCAACCATTATTTTCTTTTAAGCGGCATTAGCCCTAGTTCAGAGTACGTGACAGCGCATGCGTGGGGAAAACGCCTGTAATTAAACGAGACGCAGCCCAAGCAGAAGGTCAGACCAATGACATCGCAAGCGTACTCACAGACTCAGCTTACTTACAAAGAAAGCTTTATACTAAAGAAACAGTGGCAAATTCTGCATGATAGTACATTACTTTTTCTTGATGTTCTTGTTGCTCTAAGAGTCTTAGTTTCTTCTTCCTTTTTTCACTAATTTTTGAAACAAGTGGATTCAAAAGCCTAAATTCTTCACTCTCTTCGTCTACTTGGAAGTCAGGGTTCTCAAACATAACTTTAAATCGATCATCGGTGAGAATATTAGGAAGGCTCTATAAGAAGAATGTAAAAATTTAAAGTTAATATCTGAATTAAATCTGACCAGAACGATGGCTTTAAAATGTTTCATCCAATTACATATTAATAAACTATATAAGGCATTACATATCAAATTATTATGAAATCTCTTTAGAATTAGTTTTCAGAACTTTCTAATTGCCCCAGGTTCTATCTCCTGCCCACACACAAATCTATTAATCTGTTTCAGAGACGACATGCATTACTTGGCCATCACACATAGAACAAGACTTCTGACTAACTTTATGCTTAATACATTAGACAGAATTTTCTTCAATTAATATTTTTAATGAAAAACCACTTTTCAAGGAAATAAATGTTTTTGAAACATGGCTTTAAAAAAAAGATTATTTATTTTTAGAGAGGGGGAAGAGAGGGAGGAAGAGAGGAAGAGAAACATCGATGTGCAAGAGAAACATCCATCAGTTGCCTCTCGCATGCTCCCAGCCCCCAAATGGGCACCTGGCCCGCAACCCAGGCATGTGCCCTGACCGGTTATCAAACTAGCAACTTTTCAGTTTGCAGGACAACACCCAACCCACTGAGCCACCCCAGTCAGGGCAACACATGGCTTTTTAAGCACAGCTACTATACTGAATTAAAATTAGGGAGTCTTTGAACTTCATATTCCAACACCGGGAGAGGAAGCACACAGAGACACCAAGTACAGAATGAACTGGGTGGAAGTCGTGGGTCAGTTGACTCGCTCCAGTTGCGTTATTTGGAAACAGGAATGTTTCAGCCCCTTACAGAACAGCTTCATCAATTTTCCTGAGGCCGTTTAACTTTCTCGAGGGGACAGGGCTCTGTCATTCTGGCTCAGTCAGACTCTGCTGCTGACCCTGCCTGGAGAGCTCGGGACTGACACCAACCTCCTCTGTACACGCACCACTCTGGTCAGAATTTACCAGAATGTTATCGTAAACTTGTTAGTTCACAGGAACGGATGACGGTCTTACACACTCTGGGTTCTGTGCTGTTCCTTATCTGCCACAGGCTTGGAAAATAGAGAAACCGACCTACTTCGCGCAGCTGGTACACAATGGGAACACGGGCTGGAAGAGCAGACCTGTGTGCAGTGGACTCCAGCTCTCCCCAGCGGACCTGACTGCACTCTTTCCCCACCACTGAGTGAATAAGGCTGTAAGTAGCTGAGTCCTGAACACTGTACTTGTGTAGCAGAGCTACACACACACAAAAAACTGATAAATCATGAGACATGAAGGAACTTGGGCTGTTCATTAGTTGTATGTACTTAAAATCTGATAAACCCTTACCTAAAATTCTATGATATACCGAATGCACACTCAAGGCATATCAAACAATGATTAAACATCATTTCCAGGCAGGTGTAGGTTTGAGGAAGAAACAAAGAGAGGTAAGGTCTAGTTCCTGATCCCAAGGCACTCACTCACAACCTAACGAGAAAGGGAACGCGGTACGCTACAAGGGACCTTAGGAAGGGCGCTGAACGGAGTGGAATGTGCTCCAGGGGCAGAGGCAGAAGGTGACGCTAACAAGAGAGACCTCAGCAGGGCTCACAGGGGAGGTGGCATCTGGGGGTGGGGCTGAGATGAGGAGGTTTTAAGAGAGAGAGAGATGAGAAGAGCATTTCCAGCCCACTGAGGGTGATGAATAGTCTGATGGTGCAAGAACAATGGCAACACTTGACGAAGTTTTTTTCTTTTTTGCTGGGTCCAGACTGTAAAGGATGTTGAATGTCGTGACTTTTATTCTGCAGGGGAGGGGGAATACAGGGATGGGGAGGAGAGGAGGTAGAGATGATAGACAGATGTGTGCTTCAAATGCAGAGGACTCTGCCTTGAGTCTGGAGCGGCACTTTGTGCTGGGCTGGCGAGGGGGATGCCAGACGCACGAGGAAGAGGAGCTGGATGCTTCAGGAGACCAAGAGAAGAGCCAGAGCTGAGTGAGGACAATGGACTCCATGGTGGGAACGAACACTAAGGACAGGACTCGTGTGACGTGTGTTTCTAAGGTAGAGCTGACGGCTACAGCTGTGAGGGAGAGGCGAGGGCGAAGTGCGAAACATGAGGTCAGACGTTTCCCTTGGGCGTCCAGCTCGTGACTAGAAGCTGGGGACCCCATGAGTTAGGCTCCGTGGTTGGGGAGCAGCAGAAAAGGAGGCGCAGGATGAGGTGACGGTGAGAAACTATGACCTAAGAAACCAAGCTGTCCTCCAGTCAATGGGTCAGTAGACAGACCGTGGTCTGTCCAGACAATGAAATATTATTTGGCGCTAGAAAGAAATCAGCTCTCAAGCCATGAGGAGACATGGAGGGAACATGAATGCATATTACTAAGTGAACAAAGCCCGTCTGGAAAGGCCACATACTGTGTGACTCTAGCTCTATGACACTGAGGAAAAGGTAGCACAGTGGGGACCGTACGATCGGTGTCGGCCAGGGGCTGGGGGAGATGGACAAGCAGGGCACAGAGGATGTTCAGAGCAGTGAAACTACTCTGTGTGACACTGTAATGGTGGATGCATGTCATGGTACATGTGTTCAAGCTTGCAGAATGTACACTATCAAGAGTGAACCCTAATGTAAACTACAGAGTTTCAGTGACAATATGTCAACACAGGTTCACCGGTGGTAACGAATGCACTCTCGGTGGGGGATGTGGATAGTGGGAAGGCCGGGCACGTGTGGGAACAGGGGTTATATGGGAAATCTGTGCCTTGCTCTCAATTTCGCTATGAACCTAAAACTCTGCTAAAAAATTAAAAACTCTTTTTAAATAATCCAGTGAATTAAAATTTAACAAGCAAAAAAGGCATTGTGTTCCACTGCAGACTGGTTAAGTCTATGGTGATGGCTCACGAATGCCATCTGGCTTCTGATAGACACCATTAGGTGCCAGGGAACAAGGCCTGGGTCTTGGGCCAAGGGGAAGGGGCGACACTGTATAAACTTTGGAGTTACCTGTAAATACAGAATAGGTAATATTGCCAGTGATCCAAATATTTTCAAATGAATAGCTATTAACCTATTATATATATTTCAGTTAAAAAAAAAACAAAAAACAACAGAACCCAAGGAAAAAATTTTCCTTTTCATCTTCCTATATTTATTAAGTAACAATATTTAATACATAACACGGAAACATGCTTAAAAGAATATGTTGCTAGTTCTCTTAAGATTTTTCTTACTTTTAAACAAATAAATTGCTTTGCCTACAGACAAGTATGCACTGGAGGAACATTTATAAAATAAAAACTCTTCTGGCCCAGCTGCAAAAATATTCCCCCCTGAGATTTATCCTAGTCTAATTGTTTGTTTCCACAGCTGTCTTTTTTTTTTTTTTTAAAGCGGGATAAGGTGTAGTCAAGGATGTTCTACAGGAGTTTACAAGTATCTGGCTAGAGATCCGCCCTATAAATACTCACGTATATATGCTAAACACACACCACTCAAATTTGGAAAACATCTCTAAGTACTTGTTTATATCATAGCCCTACCTCAAAGAAGTATATCTGCAGATCTGAGTAGGAAGCTCATTAACAGTTTGTGTTAACACAGTAACATATATGAGGAATGTCTGACATTTAAAACAAATTAATTCTTCCAATGCTATGATACCTATGAAATTAGGGCAATGCAGACTTCGGAGTAACGACGGTGGTGCAAACACAAGCACCCCCTCCTGACCTCTGCTAAAACCCCACGAAGACACAAAAAGGGGGCTGCAGGGAGCCACTGAAGGATGAAGAGGACAGAAAAGGGAGCAGGGGCACTGAGATTCTGCAACAAGACAGGCAGGCCTGGCACCTGGGCTCTCCAACCGGAGACCTCGTCCCTGGGGGGGGGCGCCGGACAGGTCAGCTGCAGCCTGAGGGCAAGGGGGCAGAGGCGGAGGGGCGCCGACTGCCCGCACCCCTGCAGCCCTCCACGGTTCCAGGTCTCGCCTCTCAGAGTGCTGGTGGCTGGGCTGCCGTTCTCCAAGCAGGAGATCTGACCAACCAAGAGAAAGGCCATGAAGATACTGCTGCTTAGAGCTTCCCCAAATCAACAGTGTGGCCAGGTCACCGCCTGGTGACGAGGAGCCTGGCCACCACCTGAGAGCGTCCACTCAGCTCTTTGAACTCTTCGCTCAAACATGAACCATGACCATGGATCACAGCAGAGAGAAACTACCTAACTTCTTTTTTTCAAGAAAATTTCCCAGCTAAAGGACCTATGAGTCTGCACTGAAAGGGCCCACTGGGTGGCTAGCAATGCGAGGTGGCACAGAGCCAGCCCCAGGGACTTCTTGGACTCTTTCTCTTTCTTTCCTTCCTCTCTTATTTTGGAGAAGAAAATCCTCAGGAACTTCCTGAGGAAAAAAGCATGTGGGGGTAACTTTTTGTTGTTGTTCAGAGCCTGCAGGTCTGACCTCTCTCCAATGACTGACAGCATGGCTGGGCTGGAAACACTCTTCCTTCAGCAGAACACCGGGGTCCCAGAATCCTGCAGCCACCACTGGGGCGCAGGGAGCGAGTCCCCAGGATGGTGGCCGAGGACCGGGCTGCCCGGATGCCCAGTCCCAGACTGCAGGGCGGAAAGATGTAGAAGAGACTTTTTAGCAAAATAAAATTATTCTAACAACTGATCTTCACCTAAATACTTTGAGATGCGATTCAGACAGTGCGCAAAAAGTTGAGGGCTAAGTAGTGGTAGCTACAGAGAAAACAAACAAAAATTCAATCACTGAGCCCAGGGAAGACGAAGGCTGCGCAGGAAGTGCCGTGCGGAAGTGGGACTCGGGCACAGTCACAGCCATGGACATGGTGACTGCTGTCCGCCCGCCCCCAAGTTGCGGCAGAACAGTTTTGTGGGGAAGGCTGTCAAGAGACAGTGCCTGGCATTAACAGTCAAGGAGGACAATATTAAGAGACCGAGTTTTACACCAAAATAATCATCTGAGAAGGCAAAAGCATTTATCTCAGGGGAGGTGAAAATGGTGGAGGGGGAGGGAAGGAAGAGGAAGAAGAGAAAAAGGACAGAGGGACAGCCAACGTGCCTAACAAACCTTGGAGGAATACCTCGTTTTTAAAACTGTGTGTGAACTACTACTGCAACAAAAACCAAAAGCGACTTTTTCTGTCAGAGTTGACCTGATGCAATCCCATGTCCAGGAATGACTACAGCCTCCCCTAGAGAGACGAGCCGCTCCGCTAACGTGAACGCTCACTGGTGTGGAATACTCCCCAAGGCTGTTCACAACGCCTTTGGCCTGGAGAGGTCACGCGTGACAGTACCCGGTCGAACTCCGCGGAGTCCAAGAGCAGTGCGTTCAGACAGACTTGAAGGCAATGACAAACAACTGGCAGAAGACGATACTTGAAAGAAAAGAATGGTTCTAACAAAACTCAACCCCTTATAAAACCAATGGGTGTCAGTGCCATGCCTTTCTGTGATGCCTGTGTACAATGGGAGCTCAGTGACTATTTGCTGAAAGAACAGATGAAGGAATTTTTGACTATAATCAATACCATCACACTTCTAACTTTGGGTAAGGTCCAGATAATGCTTCTCGACATTATGCAGTGGGTCACTTCACTGCAGGACCTACATCACCTGACAGTAAACATCTCATCAGGCTTTAATGACATTATCAGTGGCGGCAATATTTGGGAACATGTTTCACTGTCTGCCTCCTTGAAATTTCAGTTGGAGCCAAAGCAGAACATAACCGCAGCTCACTGACTTTCAGATCAGGAGTTATCAGGGCTATTACGGCTCGGCTCTCGAGAGTTTGAAGAGCAGAGTTCAAAGGCAAGACTAATGAATTGCTGATGGATTTAACAATTCTTTCAAGTATTCTTTACAATCGCAATGAAGGGTTCTTTCCTTAACTCATGAAAGTTTTGAAGGTCTTCATTTTAATTAGATGACGCTGTTAAACAACAGATCTTACAAACTCTGACAGCGGCCTCGGCTTAGGGTCTGATTTGGACCAGCAAGATGCCAAAAGGCAGACGAGGGGCGCATTTTATAAACACCTGTTATAAAATCTTACCTTAGCTTTCTTTTTCCACGCAGATTTTTGCTTCTCCTCTTCTTCCTCAATTAATTTAAGTGCCAGCTCTTTGTTAACTTTTGGCAATTTCTAGTGGAGGAAAGACAAGCTGTATTAAAATACTTAAAATTTTTATTTTTAAAGGTTAAAAAGCAAAAGAGCTCGGCAAAAGTACTCCACACCCCAGCCTCCCCTGGCCACTGTGCACTCATTCTTCACTCTTAAACACTTACCAAGAATCCAGAAAAAGGAAAAATCAGTCTTGTGTACTAAAAGAGTGTGTGTGCATTTTTCAAAGCCAATATTCAGTGAGAAATGGCTGTATCATGTGGTGAGATAACCTTGGACAAGAGAGGTTGCCAGAGGGACTGGAAGGCTGGAGGGGGGGATGGACCTACGCAGCCCCGCCAGCTTGTTGCTGAGTTGGCATCAGACGTCAACACCTGCTCTCCCTGGCAGCGACAGGCGGTCCCAGGAGAGTGGGGGTTCCCGTGTGCAGTTTTCTGACGCGCCCCGGAGCAGCCTCATCCCACCTCAAGGACAGACTTCAGCCCCAGCAGCAGCCCCTCTTCAGGGGTCAGCTGCCCAGCCCGGCAAGAGTGTTGGCTGCGCAAGTCCCTCTTCCCCGCAGCCGGTGACTCTCCTGTCAGTACCTAGTGTTTCTGTGTTTCCAGTTCTCTAACACCTGGTTAATAATTCTTTATAGTAAGGTCTATCTATTAATATAACTAGTGAGGTCTGACTGCTGTCTGGATCCCGACATAGTCTAAGATCTACTTTTTATTGTGATTCAGCCCAAGGCTCAGCCTAATGTCGTATGGAATGGGGATTAGCAGAACCCCAACACTCCCAAATGTGAATACCCACTGGAAAACACCATTGGGTTTTTGTAGTAGGGATGACGATATCAGTCCACCTGCCATTATTTCCCATAATCCATTACCATAGAGTCCACCATGATAAAGCTATAGAGCATCCACCCTGATGACAAATAAAATATACCAAAAATACTGGTAAATGACAGAAAAACTCAGAAGTGGATGACAGGTTTCTTTAGAATAACAACAAAATGAAAATAAGTGCTCTCCTCTAGCAAATTCAATGGTGAGTCTAATACTTACCTTTAACTGGACTCTCTGCGCCCGGGTTTCTTCTATCTTCTGTCGGATCTTATCTTTCCTATATTCTTCATAAGCAAATGGATTCACCATCAATTTCACCTTTTCAAAGTAAAAAAATAAAAGAACTGTATTTAGTCGCACATTTCATATACACCACCACCATTATGTCAAAGAATAGACAGATTTCTTACAAATCATTAAGTATGTTTTGTGAAAATGCAAGTGAGTAAAGAAGAAATGGCTACAGACTGCTCATCAGTCATCTAAAATAATTCTACTTTTGTGTTTACCTTGTGATAGAGTCTTATATCCATGAAAAATCCATGCATATATGCCCGGAGAAAAGGCGATCCAATGAGATGTGTGAGCCCTGGGGAAATTAATCAGAAGAGGGGAGGTCCTTAGGAAATCCTTACAATAACCACTCACATCCACTTACTATGTTCAAACACTGTACTGAGTACTTTACAGACATCATCTGCTTAGTTGCCAAGCAACCCTATGGGTGGGTGCTGTTGTCACTGCCATCTTGAAAGATGAAGAAACCAAGGCATGCTGAGGTCAAGTACACTGGCTAAGTCAGAGTAAAGGTGGGATGTGGACCCATGTCAGTCTGTCTCCAATGCCCATGACATTGGCCACCGCACTCTCCATCCAGTGCTTCTTGCAGACATAGTGGTCTGTGAACCACGTTTTAGGATCTGCTAAAGGCTATAGCTGGAAAAAGTCAGAACTTGTTAAGTATTTAATGTTAATAATCTTATGAAATAAAAGAGGTCAGTTACTAAGCCTTACTTCTACTTTTAATATAAATTATTTTAAAGGTTTTATATATGATGGTGAAATTTGTTGAAAAATGATAACCAATGGCTTATTTAATATTATAAGGTATTAATAATGTACATGAAAAGATTTCTAGTATAACTTATTTGTTGAATATTATACCTATCTTCACAGTTTTACAAGTGGGCAGTAGAATTACATTTTATCAAAATATATCTAAACTGCCCTGGCTGGTGTGGCTCAGTGCTGGTCTGCGAACCGAAGGGTCACCGGTTTGATTCCAAATCAGGGCACAGGCCTGGATTGCGAGCCAGGCCCCTGGTTGGGGGTGTGTGAGAGGAACTGATCGATGTATCCCCCACACATGGGTGTTTCTCTCCCTGTCTTTCTCCATTCCCTTCTTTCTAAGAATAAATGAATAAAGTCTTTAAAAAAAAAACCCCAAACCCCCAAACTGCCCCCCTCAATCTATTATCTAAACTTTTATAACTGCCTTCCTCACCCAAAATAAACATAGTAAAGAAGCTGAAAAGCAGGCAAAATGCAGTCAACACAGCTGTTAACAGACCTCTGACTGTGAGATTTAGGAACGTGGGTGAGTCTGACACAAACCTGCCGTGAGAACTGGGTTGGAGCCGCCCTGGGGAGGCACGTCAGTGGAAAGGTCTGATGTCACCTGATTTCATTCAAGCCATGTTTAAAAAGGGTGAACACGATTCTTTTCTTTTTAAACACATTAAAATTTAAAGAGCTATTTTGACGGCCATCAGTAGAAAAAATTCTGCCTGGATTAATTGTGCTATGAGATGTAGGACATAAATAAAGTTTAAGAACCTATTAATCTATTTATTACATGATTCTATTTTCTTTTACCATTCAGCTGCTGTTGTATGTCTATTTGTTCAAAGACAGCTAAGTTGCCTAGACTTGCAGGGAACGGATCCTCTACACAGGCCCGTTTTCAAGGGTTTGCTATGTCACCTTTCCCCACCACTGGAGCAAAATGAGCAGGGTCTGCCTGCTTTGCCCTGCGAACTAGTGCGGGCACTGCACATGCTCTCCTGAGAGGCTGCTGTGGCTGAGTGTGCTCTCGGCGGGTAAATTCCCTCACAGTTACTACCACTGAAGCCTGTGGCCACCGGCTTCACTCTTTCTGTGCCTCAGTCTCCTTTCCTACAAAATGGAATCACAGCAGTACCCACTTCGTAGGGCTGTGAGGATTAAATGAGTAAATCCTGCCTGGCACACCCAAGCCCTGTTTAAGTGCTGAGTGTTGTTATTAAGAGACATTTCTTAATAATTGCCTCTAATTGTAGTCTTTAAACCTAAAGTACCCAGTAAGGCTCTGCATGTTTGAGGAGTCAGTCTGTGGGTTTCAAGTCTTGGATCAGATCATTTAAAAAGCAAACCTACAGGGAGCCAGAAATCATTTACTTGCAGTCTGTACAATTTTTCAAAATCTGATTATATCCAACTAGTACTTGAAAAAATAAATCACTGCTTTCTTGACAGATTTTTTTTCTATACACAGGCAGTGTTATTCCTCATTTAAGATACAAAAAAGCTTTAGTAGGTTGAATTCATCTGAACCTTTCTCTAAGCACAGATTATAAATTTGATAATATACAGTATGTTTAATATTGGAATTGGCAGAAAGAGATTTGGAAAATCAGATGAAAGTGACTCTACCACTTCTAAAACGTTCAATACCACCCACACCCCACCAAACAGGCAGAAATACAATACTTTTATAATCACTGTATCCTAAATTTTTTTTACCTAAGTTTTCAAGGTCTTTCTTGGTGACAAACTTGTAATCATCATAAACCGTGCTTTCTGGATTCTCTTCTAATTCTTCTGTCAAGTTGTCTAAGAAGGAACACCACCTGGGAGCAGGACCCAGAACCTGCCAGCGTTGATGGAAAGGTCAGCAAATGTGTATTCTCATTGGTCAACTGAGAGTTATTTTACAACCAGATTTCCTTAAATATAATTTTTAAATTGTTGATTCTATCAGAAGTATAGAAAATAGCTGCAATATGCATAGTTGAGTAGGAGACAGAAGAGAACAGAGTAGGAAGACCTGAGGCTTGTAGGGGGGACCTCACCTTAGGCTGGGAAGCAAAGGCACTAATGAATATTCTTACACCAGCACATGGAGATACAAATAAGCCAGGTGCTTATAGTAACATCCGCCCGTTTGTCTATCGCTTCTTTCATTCAAAACAACTAGAATCTACAAAGGCATATTTGGCATACTGATTTTTTTAAGTTTGCCACTATGCAGAACAAAAGTCTAAAATGAAAATTATCTTTTTTAAGGGTTTTCAACTAACTTACTTCATAACATTTGCTCTTGCATGGTCCACTTCATTTAATTCATTAAAAATTAAAATTCTGTCTATAAAATTCTTCAGACTTAACCTAAAGCTGGACACCAGGATCTGTGTGTTAGTCCCCAAAAAAGGCTCAGGATCAAGGGGCTGAACAGAACTTATAACCAACTACTCAGATCTGGGTGCTTCAGTCTGTGAGCCACGAGGTACTGGCCACTTTTGACTTTTGGGCTCTGATACAGGTGCTCGCTCCCCGAGGGCACTTCTGGCTCAGTGGGAAGTGAGGCACTGAGATGCCCTGGGTTGGGGCAGGGGGTTCAGGAGAGAGAGCCCTGGCCCCTGAGCACATGGAGCCCCCACTGACTACCTGCTTGGGAACTTTGATAGTGGCCACTTACAAGGGAAAACAACAGAAATCACAATGGAGCTGATTCAATACTGCTTAAACTTTTTGGAGAAAGGTAGGTGAGAGGAAGAGAGCTGTAACAAAGAAAAGCGGTCCCTAATACCCTCTTCGATTAAAAAAAAAAAAGGGACATTAGATACAGCCATACTAATACCGCTGTATTATGTTGCCTGATTGGAGAGAATAGCCCCGCCCCGACCACCAGAGGCTGCCGGGCTCCCGAGAACGGGAAACAGCTCCTGATGAGCACAGGAGGGTCCTGCCCAGGAGCTTCACATTAGCATAACCCGTACAACTTTTGAAAACAGAAGATTATATACATGAAGCGGTTGGACTCTAACCCCAGAAGACAAACCTTCAAGAAATGCAAGACATCTTTAAAAAATTCAGTGTGGCACACTTTTTAAGGACAGTGGTTGTAGTCAACAAACACTGAACCAAACACTGCTACATATAAAGCACTGGCTGAAGTAAACCAAAGTCACTGAACGTCAGCACCCCGGAGGAGGCTGACGTCTGGTTGGAGCAGAGGGACGTGTGCACACTCACGTGCACGTGGGTAGACACACGCTGCCGCTGGAAGCCCTACGCCGAGATGGCACCGAGTTCCCAGGGAAGCAGTGAGGGCGGGAGAAAACAGGGCTCCAGGTGGGAGGAGCACAGGAGCCGGGGAAACACGGGGCGCCTACTGAGGGGGAGCGCACAGGCGCTCGCAGTGACGGGGCGTCTGTGTCTCCCAGCAGGCGCCGTCGTCCGTGCAAAGCTCTGCCACACAGGGTGTGCCCCAAAGACAGCCATCTTCTCTTTCAGACAGGACAGAAGTGCACCATGAGCACTTCTCTAGAATGTAAGATCCAAGATTCTGTTCCTTTGGGATAGTAGGAACTTCACTTGTTTTAAATGGTGAATTTCTAGTGTCGAGAACACTGTCCGCTGAGCAGTAAATGTTCAATAAATATTTCATAAATAAATATACTCATATATAAAACATGTATGGACGCATTCATGAATTTCATGTGCATAAGGTACTAAGACTTAAAAGGTCCTGTTTGATGATTTTTAAAATTGTCTAACTGTCCTTATTTAGATAAAAACACTCAGATACTTCTCTATGAAACTACTGGATACAAGAACGCATTCTGGTAAAATCAGACCTATTTTGGCCTCCTATGCAGGCAGGTGTCAGTGACTAAAGGGTCCTACAGTAATGGGGTCCCACCTTCACACCTTCAATCAGTCATAAACACGGGCTGCAGCGGCAATGAAAAGATTATACTGTGTTTACTGACTTTTCTTGGGGGATGAAGGGGAAAAATACCAAAATACCATTCTCATTATGTTCCACAACACGGGTTTTGATTAGTTATCTGGATTCCAACGGAATTGTTTTAAACTGCCTCTCAGGGACGGGCCTGGTTATGGTAAGTAATCTCTGCAATCAAATCCATGGTCGTTAAATTTTATAGGTGGAAATATTTCCATCAAAAACAAAATGAAATCTAATGGCTTGATTTTATTAACCATGTTTCCCTAGTTCCTTTTCAGAGAAAAAAAAAACACCATCAGAACCATAACAAAGTTGAAATGCTGATTTAAGTGGTATTAACTTCAGGTTTCATCCACAGTAGAGCTTTCCTCTCAGGTCTACCATTAAATTTTGTGCCAAAACTGTGGCCACTTAGCCAGAAAGGAGGGCTTGCCCACGTGCACCGCTGCCTGCTGTCCCCAGAAGGACCACATTTTTAATTAACGTGCAAAAATCCCTTGCTGTCTTCGTTCATAAATACAGTAAACCTCCAACTAATCCTTAAAAATATATGAACTTACTTCCTAAATTTCAGGCTTTACAGCTTCAAGAAAACATCTTTTAACCACTGGAGTGCTATCATTACTCCTACATCAAAAGTTCCCAGGTTTTCTGTGGTCATTATGTTGTCATATTATATACTTCAGTGGAAGCTGATTATTGCTTGTTTATCTACATTTTTATTCACCTGAAGAATTTTGTTTCACAAAACTAATGAGGACTGTCCTATTTTAAACTTCTATTATCTGTTAATGACCTTCCACTTTTTATTTATAAAAATTTCCTAAAGTCACAAGTCATAAAAGCAGAGACCTGGAAACTGATTCATCAAATTGCTATAAAGGGATATTATGGGTCCCTTAGCAACTTTAAAGCCAGTCTTGTCAACCAATCTAGCTGGAAATGCTTGGTCCTACAAAATAGGAAAGAATCTCTATCAACATGTTATGGGAAGGCCTTGACTCAAATGTAGCCAAATATTTGCTTGCTCTAATCCATTAAGGCAGAAGAACCAATTTTAAAGTACACAAAAATGTATACCACATGCCCAAGACCATTTGCCTCTATGATTCCAATCTGCCTTTTAATAAAATGTTCATTATATGTTTAATTTTAAAACTCAAAATTCTCATATATTCTGGTAATGGAAAAAAATAACTAAGGGTGGGGAGGAAAGAGGATAAATATTAAAATTCTTAGGGAGTTGACAGAGAAGGGGTCCCTTTCCTCACTGTACTTTTAAAAAACTATTGTGCCACACCCCAAAGCTGTGTCAGGAAGAAATATAGATTGAGGATTACTGGATAGATGGTTTTAACAGATCAAGGGTGATTAAAGTAACAATAACAAAGTATTATTAACATTATTGAGACAAAGACCCAAACTATACTAGTTTAATATAAATGCCACCATTTTCTAGTTACTTACAATGCTAGTAAGTATGACAAAATGATTTTACTTTCCTCCTATTACTGAAAGAAAATAAATGATAACAAAACAGCAATTAAAACGGAAATTATCTTGTATTTTTAACTGATTAAAAAAAATTTTTTTAAACTTTAGGAACTAAGAAAATTCTTAATTACTCCAGTAGAACTTCATCAACAGACAATAAAGAACTGGGAACTAAAGCCCTGACCAGTGTGGCTCAGTTGGTTGGGCGTCGTCCCCCAAAGCAAAAGGTTACTGGTTCGGTTCCTGGTTAGGGCACATGCCTAAGTTATGGTTCGGTACCCGGGGTTAGGGTGCTTACCAACAAGTCAATGTTTCTCTCCCTCTCTTTCTCCCTCCCTTCCCCTTTCTCTAAAGATGAGTAAGTAAAATCTTAAATGACAATAACTTTGAACCAAAATGGGCTCAGGCATGGGAAACTTGAACTGACATATAATTACATTAGACACACAGAAGTATGTAATACATCTAAGTACATGCGGCTGAGTTTTCAAAATATGTATTTTTTAAAATTTTCAAAATGCATGCAGCACACAGGATGAAGTAGGACCTCTCTGTGAATGATAACTGAGAAGAGAATGATGACAGCACCAGAGAGCATGACTCCCACGGCAGAAGGCCTTAGAAGTTCAGACAATGAAACTATATCCAGTAAATGTCAGGAGGCAGACTTTCATACATTTCATATTTACTGAGTTTCCTACTTACTATGTCCCAGGGCACAGTGTACTCTAGAAATTAGGTAGTAGAATGAAATCTAACAGGAAAAGAGTTGTTTCACATACAGCACAAGGGGAAGGACTAGATGATTCTTATTTTCTTAACTTCATTCATTCAAAAGGTTAGGTGAGCATTTACTAAAAGTTAAGTGGTAATTGTCAAATATAAGTAAAACAAGTTTAGAAAACAATCAAGTACAATATACTGTGATGAGTGCCACAGAAATTTTTAAATCGTTTTGGGTATTTATCTGCTGAGGCAGGAGATCAAGAAAGTGTTGAAGAAAACATGCTATCTTGAAAACCTCTTATGATTTTATACTCCATAAAACCTAACTGCCATAGTTAAAACTTAATGCTACATAAAATTAATATATAGTTTACTCATTTAATATATAGAAGGTACCTGGTCAGAAGAACTGTCAGTTTTACCTTTTAGTGATCTTACGCTACTATAATCCTAGCAACTCAATTTAAACTCTCTTTATGTTATAATGACAGCATTGAGCCGGTAAAGAACTACCTTTACTGACAAGTAACAATGAAGGGTTTGAATATAAAATAATTTTACCACCTGGCAACCAAGTAAATCATCTAATTATTTCATTATGGAACTGTTTCCAGGGCATTCTAAAAGTAGGTATTAATATCAGTTCCGGAACTAGAGCAATAACAACAATAATACTAAGAGCAAAAATAATAATAGCAATAGTGAAAAATAATAAAACACTCTAAGAGGTAGGGGGTTTTCATCCCCCTATAAGAATTGTAACCCACAGCTAACGAGAAATCTGTGACTCTTACTATAAGGCTTTAACCCTTTATTAGAAGTTATTGGGGTCAAAAGGGTTTGAACCTCAGAATTTTCTGCATTTTAAAAAGGCAAGACACTATGTATACTGATATTACATAAAACCTTCAGTG
>PVJD01012911.1:0-37078 GCA_004026545.1 Mormoops blainvillei | reverse complement strand
TGCACTCGCCTCTTCCTCACCCAACCTGCCCTGCGCAGCTCTGTGCCCCGACCCATCCCTTCCCATGCCCCCTCACTCCCTTCCTGCCAGGCTGCGACCCACCCTCTGCAGGCCCCAGGCCCCTTCCCGGTCTGCCCTCTCCCTAAGTCGCCGCACGCTTCAGCCTGTCCTGGTAGTCACAGCTCTCCCCTGGCTGGAGAGTGTCAGGATGGGACTATCCTTCAGAGCAGCCCTTTCCGCACAGCATCCTCTTTGTGCTTGAGGTCCAGGGGAGCCAAGCACTAACTGGCCAAGGTCACACCGCAGCAAGCTGCCGAGCGGGGCTCCTGGCTTCTAATCTAGGGTTCCTGGGCCTTGTTTTGAAATGTTTTGAAACCTGCCCTTACACCTTCCTGGCAGATAGAAGGCTTGGTCATGGACTGTGCAGAGTTCCCTGGCTGGTCTATCATTTACCAGAATGACTTACCTACCGGACAGGAAGAAGATAATCAAGTGTAAATAGATTTTGTATTAGTCACCCGATGACTTTCCTGATCTTGAGAAATAGCATGGCTCACACACCCAACCTGGTGGTGCTCACTCACTGAGCTCCTGGCCCAGGGAGGCCTGGTGGGAGGGGAGCCACGGGGAGCAGAGCATGAAGCCTGGGTTTCCATGGTGACCAGTGGGCCCACACTGGCAGGCACTTCCTATTCTCTCACCCCATGTGCCCCTATCCCTTTTGACCCTGGTCCCTGAGCTTGTCCAGCTTTTCAGGAAAGTTGTAACAGGAATAGGCTACAGAAAGCTGACGGTCATTGACGACAGACATACTTGCTGTGTGCCAGACTTCCCCACCCCTGCCCTTTGTCTTTCAGAATCCCAGAGAGACATTAAAAGATCCGGAGACATAGAAACTGATGGAAATACCTGTCTAGAAATGGACTCGGGGAGACTCAGGTCGATTGGCATCAAAGCTTCTGGCATCCTTCAGCCACCCAACAGCCCCATGTGTGTGGAGCGGAGTGCGAAGGCCATGGGGAAGCACTGCCCATTCCTGAGCAGGGCGTGACACAGTTAGGAAGTTGTTTAGGAAGTTGTGCCCGCCTAAGTGTGTAGGATGGATTAGAGCAAAGAGAAGCAAGAGGCAGGGAGACTGGTTCTGTGGCTCTGTGGCTACGGCAGTCATCTGGGCCAGGGGGCTGAGGCCTGCGCCAGGGCGGTTGCTTCAGGGTGCTGTGGGCTGGAGTGGATGGGTGGGGTGGAAGAGCTTGCCAGCCTTGGAGTGCACTGGGTAGGACAGAAGGAGAAGCTGGGGTCCTGGTGAACGGGAGGAAGAGAGGTTCAGTTACCTGATGGAGACTGTCCTACCTGAAAAGGGGATGTTTCTTGGAGGAGGAGCCAGTGGGTTCACATGTGAGCACCTTTGCATTTGTGTGTCAGAGGAGAGCCCAGGGGCTCTGGTGGCCAGGGGCGGGGCTCCACTGGGGGGATATGGGGAGAGGAGCTGGTGTACAACACTGTCCAAGGAGACGGCCTGCTCCTCCAGAAGCCCAGGGAAGGAGGTTGGGCGAGTTGCCCCACACCCTATTATTTGTCTAATTAATTAGTACCCTCCTCTAACAAGGACTTAGGCTGACTTTCTGGAAGTTTGTACCGATGACAGAGGGCTATGTTTAAAGGGCGGCTTTATAGATAATGCTGGGAATCTCCCTGAGGCTTTGGCAGAAGGCAGTGGGATCATTTCCATTTTGCAGATGCGAAAGCTGAGTCACAGAGGCCGGCCGGAGCTGTGCCCCATTCTAGGTCCCCCTCTCTCTGCGGGGTCTCTGCCCGGCCGATCCGCACACTGGGTAACCACAGGTTGGCATTTTCTTTGATGCAAAGCCTTTCCGCCTATGGGGTAACTTGGCAGGTGCCTTAAGTTTAGTCCCCACCCCCACCCCCACCCCTGCCCTGGCCCCCGTGTTTTGATGTGGTGCACTGCCTCTGGTTCTTTTCCAAAACAGGCGTCGTAAGTATAAATAAATAAAATGCCACTTCTTCTTTCTCCCTTCCAGAACGCAGGCTTGTAATTGTACCTGGCAATCTAAAAAATGACACACTGGAGGAGAGTCATCTCCAAGAGCCCAAGTTTCCTTGTTCTTCCTCCCTGTTGCTGGCTGCCACAGTCCCTCTTCGTACAGTCAGATTGTGCTGACACAGCACTTATATCCTGTGTCGTAATTTATCTGCTGCACTGGGGGCCCCTGGCAGGCAAGGATCACAGGGCTAGGAACCCTTGCCCTTGGACCGTCGGTGCCCAGTATTTAGATATTGGCCCAGAGCTTTTTGGTGAATAATGTCCCTAGGTCAGAACTTGGTGGTTTTGGTGAATTATTATGCAAGTGATCAATAAACTCTTCCACAAGAATTAAAGACTCCCTGATCCTGGACTCCCACCGTCTGGCCTGTCCCTCTGTAGGTTCTCTTCCATTGCTGGGACTCATGGGGTCTGGCACATACCCTCATGTCCCCAAGCCCCAACCACAGCACCCTCCAGGAAGCAACCCTCTGCAGCATCCCATGACCAGATTGGGGTCCTTTCAAGTCTGCATTGTCTTTGTCACCCTTCCTTAGCCCCTCGTGTTGCCACCTTCTCTACCTTCTCCCCTCTAGCTGGTGCCTGAGCCCTCATCTTCCTCCCGTGAGCCACCTCATCATGCCACGCTCAGCAGTAGCATCTTGTTTGTCAGCGCGAGGGCAACCTCTGACCTGACCCCACATGACCTTTCCAACCCGCATCCCTCCAATTTGCCAACATAGTCCTGGCACAGAGTGGCACAGAGGGGGTCTGTCTCCTGTCGGTTTCTTCCTCACGCGGCCCCATCCCAGTCCCTTTGCCCTTGCCATGCTCCTTCCTTCTGAACCCAGCCAGGCCTGCCAGCTCCGGGGCCCCTTCCCTGGAGCCCTTCTGCTCGTGTCCAACCTCATTGGCCTACTTCTGTCCCCAACCCCCACAGTTCTTCAGATCAGAACTGGACTGGGCCGCCATTCTACCAGGAACCCTGCCCTTCAGAGCTCCCCTCCTCAGGCCCCCTAAGTCCCAGGAAGACAGTGCCTGGGATTGTCTCCATTTTCCTGCTGACAAAGCAGGAGAGAGGCTCCCGCAACTGCCCGGAGCTGGCAGGGAGGATTTCTGGCATCCTGGGAGCTGTGTTCCCAAGACCACACAGGAGCAGGTCAGGTGGTCACTGGGGTAGGGGAAGTACCCCAGGCTGACGGAACCCGTGGGTCTGAGACTAGCAGAGACAGGGATGGGCTGCCCCAAGGGGGTGGGGGGTAGACCCACAACAACTTTACAACCCGGCAGAACTAGAAACAGCCAGTGGGTGACAGCATCCCTCCCACATACTTCCCTGGGCCTTTTCTGGGGCTTTATTTCTCCTTTCTGTGTGAGTTTGACTTCCCTTGCTCAGAGCAGCTTCTGCTAACTCTTCGCCAAGGAAAGAGTTAATCCTAAACCCAACTGCCTTTAGCGGGAGGGGGATGCGCTAGTTTCTGGGGGGTGGGACAGTGTGGAACCCGGTAAGATGGAGGAGGGGCAGCCCAGCCCCAGGTTTCCCTCCCCTCTGAGAAGGAAGCTGTGCTAGCATCTGTTGAGCCCCTGCTGTGCTAGAAGGTAGTGTGCCCCTGGACCTGCCCCCAGGAGGGCCATTGTAGTGGGAGGTGACCATGTCACTGCAGTCAGTCCTCCACGTGTGCCCAGTGTGCGCATGGAAGCCTGTGCCTCAGGGAGGTCTGGTGTGCTTGGGGCTGGGGGTGGTGTGGAGTGGCAGGGGGTGTGGGGGGTGCGTGGAGTTGCTTAGAACAGATTTCTCTACTAGGTGACTGGGCTAGGAAGGGTGGTGGGAGCAGAGGCACCAAGGGCCATCACCGAGCCCTGTGCCCTAAGGGTAGCCCTAAGGGTAGACCCCAAAGGAAGGCTTGGAGGATTGGCCCCACAGACCCCAGGTGTTCTGCTGAGGAGGGCCTTAGAAGGAGAGTGGGCCCTGGGCTCACCCACCCTTCCGCATCCTCAGTCCCACCTCTGGCGCAGCCAGGCCACAGCGCAAAGGAGCCTTGTCATTGACCCTCAGAGGAGACCCTGTGATGTTTTCCTTATTTTCATAATTTACACCCAGAAATTAGGAGGAAGAGTTTCATTGTAATTAATATACTCAGCCTGTTTATTTCCAAGATATGAAATTAGTTTTTAGCTGGACCAAGATTTACTGTAAACTTCCAAGGCTCCTTTTGCTCACAGAAAGCTCTGGGCTGCTTTTTGGGCTCCAGCCCTGTACCCCACAGCAGGCTCCCCAACAGAAGGGCAGGATCGCTGAGGCTGGGGCCCAGGGGGAGTTGCCCTTTGTTCATTAAACCCAGGCCTCACAGCCTCTCTGACAGACCGAGCCCTGGAGCCACCCAGACCTGTGCTGCCGACTGTTACCTGAACTGTGTACGGTGCTGTTTGAAAAGTTTGAACTTGGTGTTAAAAATTTTCCCCTCGCTGGAAATCTTCCTTTACGGAGTGGGGATTTTGGAGCGGCCCTAGCCTAGCGGGCTGTCTGGTCGCTCCCTCGTTCTAAAGGCGAAGAAGCAGAAGGCCTAGGGACAAGGTGGGGGCTGCCCCTGGAGTCGTACGAGGGAAGTCCCGGCCTAGGTCTCCCCGTCATCGGCACAAGTGGCTTGGCGACAGTTGCCAAGCAAGGCCCCCTGCAGCCAGCGTTCCCTTGTTTCTGGGGAGCTCGTTACCCAGAAAGGACCGTCTTCCCTCCCTAGTGCATTCATCCCTCAGGCTTTGTGACGGCTGGCCCCGTGGGGCTTGTCACCTCTGTCCAGTCCTGCCTGGAGAGAATGAAGAAGGCCCACCCCCTGCCCTTCCCCCTGCCGGAACCGTCTGTGAAGTCCATGGCCTGGCCCCCAGGGCCCGTCTGCAGGGACTGATGTCTTTTCCCGCTCTGGGGCCTAAGAGTCGATGTGGAAAACGTCTTTGTTTCAGAAAATCTCTGGGTCTATGGAAATTTCTAATGAATATTGTCAGATTCGTTGGCTTTTCTCTAGTTGTTCCAGGACTTTGGCTATCAGTTGTATGTGTGGGTTTGTCATAACAGTTTATATTTACTTCTCCTTTTACTGACTACAAAGCACTTTCTTAGACATTATCTCATTTCGTCCTCAGGACAAGCCCTGTTATTCTCGGTTTTAAGACAGAGAAACTGAAAATGAGAGAATGGGGGCAGACTGCCCAGGGTCTCCCAGCAAGCAGTGCCCGGTGAGACCGTGAGTCTCAAGACTCCAAGTCCAGTGCTCATTTGCTCCGTTACATCATTCCCTGTCTCCTGCCCCTTTCACCCATGGCCCGAAGCCTGTGCCTTGAGCCAGGTCCCTGGGGATAAAGACCATCACAGGAGCCCCTGCCCTCCAGAGCTCACAGGCTGGAAGGCAGGGGGACCTCTTACCTGCAGAGGCCCCGTGGGTATGTGTGGGTGAGCAGCTGAGTGTTCGAGTCCTTGGCTCCATGGCGGACTCTGCGGTGGGGGACCCCTGCGTGCCTGCGAGCGTGTGCCTTTCAGGGGAACCACCCGATCCCTCCTTCCCCTTCTGTGGGGCCGCCTGTCACCCCACTGTCCCTGGCACCTGATCTCATCCTGCAGCAAGGCAGGACTGAAGAGGACCCGGCTCAGGAGCGCCTGAGCCAGCTCTCCAGGGCAAGGCATACAGATCAAACCACCCAAAGGGCTTGGCCCACGGAAGCCACCCTTAGCTACGGGATGGGGCTGCCCGGCTCTTCCCATTCACAATGGGGCTTGTGTGTTTTTGCACACAGGGCGAGAAAGGCGCAATCTTTCATGTCTGGAAAGAGCCCTGCGTTTGACACTAGCCGTGGAGCTATAATTATCATCTTTAATTACACACGGTGCCTCTGCCAGGGAGACTGCTTGACAATTATCTTCTCTCCTGACAAGGGTGGTTCCGTCTCCCTTTTTAAGTACTGACATAAACACACACTTGAGATTTCAAAATTATGAAAGGGCCATTCAGAGATGCCTACCAAGGACCCTGGCTTCTTTTCCAGGAGAAATGGATGAGCCAGGTATCAGTCATGCAAGTGCTTTCTTGCCTGCTACTGAAAAATAATGCCCGCTTACTTCCTGATCTCTAAAACTGGAAGAAAAGAGGAAACCTTTTCCTGATCTCCCCCCTACCCCACCCCCAAGAGCAAAATACCATGTAACAACGCCCGCCCGTGTTTATGTTGACATACTGAGACCATCCACACACCGCTCCAGGGTGGTAAATATCCCAGTTATGTAGGTGGGGAGATGGAGGTCAGAGAGGTTAGGAAACTTGCCTGAAGTCACACAGGAAGCCAGGAGAAGAGGGCAGCACCCTAAATGCAAGCCTTGCTTCTGCACTAGGAGGGCGGTTTGTTTTGTGATTTTTTGAAGTTCCTCTGTCCCCAGCTCACTGTGGGGCTTACATGTGGCGAGTAAAGCCAGCTGCTCAGTCCCAGGCTTTTGAGGGCCAGGGTGCGTTGCCCTTTCAGGGTGGTGATGAGAGCAGTCCTGGAGATTTGGGAGGGTAAACCATGCAGGTGGCCCCAGATGAACTGTGCACGTTAACCCTGCATTGCAGGGAGAATCAGCCCGCAGTGCAGGGGGGTGTGGAGGCTCAGTGGGACACCTGCCTGTGCTCTCTGCCCCCAAGACTGCTCCCCAAGCAAGCCAAGTGGACCCTCACCCAGCTGGGGAGGTGATTGGGTGATGTGAGAATTCAGGTTCCTAGGCCCCACCCATTGCAGACTCTAGCGCCCCAGAACCTGCTTTTAATACCTGCCTCCATGATTCTGGGACAGGTGGTCCTTTGGTATGAGAGACCCTGGTTTAGCATCAAGTCTCCTTCGATTCCTGACACTTTGGTCTGGTCTGCCAGCAGCATTGTCTCCCTGACTTCTTGCTCCATTCTCTTTCTGCCTTCATTGCAGCAGGGTGCACATCCGATCTGGGGTCTCCTTGACCTTCCCCATGCAAGTCCTGAGCACCTGGGGCTGCAGAGAGGAACAGAACCCCCACCGCCCACCTGGAATAGACAGCATGAGAGCCCAGCCTTACAACCTCCTCTCCTTAGCGTCACAGAGCTGTGATCTTAAAAACTAAAATCTTACAGAGCTTTGAACGGTCAAACCACGGGGCTAGGACGGAGGGTGCGGCATGGGTAAGGGGAAGAATCATGAGCTGAAGGACTCAGGAGCTCAGCCCAGCTCCACTGATTCCTGGTGTGAACTTGGGCACGGCACTGCCCCTCTGGGGCCACAGTTTCCCCATCTCTAAAGTCAAGACTTCAGCCTAATCCTAAGGTGACTTCAGTGCTAACCTACTCTGATGGTGGCAGTAGTAACAATAAGACACATTAGAAGCACGCAGGTCCCAGTAGGCTCAGGGACACGATCTCCCACAAACAGAAAGCTTCCGTCTGCTGGCCATCAGGTTTGGCGGTGGCTTCGGGTGCCTCTGTCCACTTGTCACCAGTTGTGATCAGACAGACCTCCTCATAGCGTGCGACACGCGGTGTCTGCAGCTTCCATTCAGCACCCTGGAAACCTGTTTGTGAGCTGAAGCCACACTAGACTCCCTGGGGGATATCTTTCCACAGAAGCCTGCTTCCAAATGGAGCATAATTTCACTGTACCTACTTTTAGGAAAATGTTTTTAATGTATTTTAGAGGGCTGTCATTTTGTACATGCATCCTCTGAGCAAAGAAGAGCAGCCATGTGACTCCTGGTACCCTGTTTGCACAGTGCACTGGCCTCCAGCCCTGCAGGGGAGCTCGAGGACCCGAGGAGGGCCCACAGGCCAGCCCCCAGCTCACTCTTCCAAGATCCCTCCCTTTCACTGTCACCAGATGATTTTACCAAGGCCCAGTCAGGTTACTGCCCTGCTCAAGATCCAAGTCCAGACACCCCAAGCCTTCTTCAAGCCACGCCTCCTCCTGCATCCCCCTCAGAGGGCTGCAGGCTCCAGGCAATGCCTCCACCACCTCCTTGCTCTCTCGGGTGACAATTCTGTCACCTCCTCCGAGGAACCTTCCCCAGCCTCCTTGATCCCACAGGTCTTGTTTAATACTTTCTTCCCCCTGTCTCAGTCTTGCTTTGAGTCCTGAGCGAGCCTGTCTCCTTCAGCATCCCAGGCAGGGCCTGAGCGGCTGATTTTGAGGCAGTGGGAGCACACGCTCTCCTGAATTTGAAAATAGGCAATGCAGGGACGAGTTGGTCTCACTTTAGGGGGGGTCTGTGAGTCTCTGGGGCTTCTGCAGTTCCGGGAAATTTATGGTTTATAGAGCCATTTGTGGCCAGAAAGCCTAGGGCAGTGGGTAACTATCTGGGGTGACCCTGGCCCTCGTGCTTCCCTCCCCCTCCCTCTGAGCTGCTGGCTACTGGTCCCTGTGCCTTGCAATCGTAACTCCGAGGCCTCAGAGCAACAGGAATGCCATAAATCCCCGTCTCGTTTCCTTTTACAAGTAGGCAGGTGAGCAGCCTGTCGCTTTACAAGGGAAAGAAGCTCCGCCATTACAAAATGCAGCGCGTGCCCGTCACATGGCCTTCCTGCCTCCTGTCTGTCTGTTGTACACTCAGTGGTTACTGTGAGCCAGGAAGAAACACCTTGAGTTCGTCCGCACACTCATTTCAGGGCCCTCTGTCCTTCAGCAGCGTCTTCTGCCATGAGCTGATGTCCCCAAGGCCCTGTCGTCCTTGTTGCATGGTGAGAAGCTCCCGTCTACCTGGATAGACTGACCATCTGGCTTGGGGTAAAGGAGCAGTAATGCCACAGCCTCGATCCCTCTTTGTCATGTGAAAGGCATGGGACTCCCAGCATGGGCCGAGGGGCTGCAGGCCTCTGGGGCGAGAGGGGGTCAGCCACAAAGATCAGATGGTTTGGTGGGGAGGGTGGCAGTACTTCAGGACGGTCTGCTACTCAGCAGTCATTTTGTGATCATTATACTGGTTCCGGGAGGCATCCATGGACCCAGGTCAGGCACTGATGTGTCTCAGACTTTACTTCATGGGGTGGAGGTCACACCGAGATGGTGTGGTCACTTGAGTTCTAGGGGAAGAGGAGGCAGGAACAGCCTTCCAGGAGTTGAAGCTTGTCCCATGTCTTTGAACGATGAGCAGCCTCGGAGAAGGGATCCACTATAGTGGCCCTGGGAACCCACCAGTGGTTTCACAGATGCTGAACTGGGCCCTGAGGAAACTCAGAGGTGGGACTTGGGAGGCAGCGAGGGAAGGGAACCTTGCAGGGGAGAAAGAGCCGGTGCCATGCCCAGAAGTGAAGAGTGCAGCCCTGAAGTTAGTGGGGGGCACGTGGGAAGGTGTGCCGCTGTAGGGGGTGTACTGGCCAGTTTGAGGAGCACTTTTTGTGCCCCTGGGAAGGGTTTGGGCTTTACCCAGAGGACTGTTGGGAGTCACTGAACCATAACGTGTCCCCTACCCACTTCTCATCCATCAGCTTTTCTTTTCCCTAAAACAAATCATTGAGCTAACTCCCTGAGGCCCTGCTGCTACCAGACAGGCACTGGGCCACTTGGGCATGCAGACTGATCTCACAGAGCCTCTGCTCTCAAAAACCATAGTCAAGTTAGAAAATTAGCCCAGGATAAGAAGTCGAGGACCGAGTCAAGGCAGTTAAAGAGCCAGCGCTGGAAGAAATATCTGGAGACCCTGGTGATTAATTGACATGTGAATGAGACAGATAATCAGTGTAAGAGAAGGCAGCAAAGGGACAAAATGCTCCCCAGAGTGGGTTAGGGACAGCACTTGAGGGAGGTGAGATCTAAACCAGGCCTTTGAAGGCCCCTGGGTGTTGAAAGGGAAGGTCATCACTGGGGGATGGGGGAGTGGGGAGCAGGCCCTGATCTTGGCTCAGGGCCGGACACAGAGTAGAAGCACTGACATTTGTGACTCTGATGGGGAGCCAGCTGGTGTGGTAGAGATGAGGGTTTTAGATTCTCATCTAAGTTAGTTGCCCTTCCAAATATATTTTTTAAAGATTTTATTTATTTATTTTTAGAGAGGGGAAAGGAGGGAGAAAGAGGGAAACATGAATGTGTGGTTGCCTCTAGTGCGCCCCCTACTGGGGACCTGGCCCGCAACCCAGGCATGTACCCTAGACTGAGAATTGAACTGACGACCCTTTGGTTCATAGGCTGACACTCAATCCACTGAGCCACAGTAGCCAGGGCAGCCTCCCAAATATTTTTAAAGACCTGCTGTGTTATTTAAGGACTTAAAGCAGGCCTGTGCAGTCTGAGCACCTAAGCACGAAATCGCAGATCCTTCACGTGCCCAGGCCGAGGGACCTGGGTCAGTGACCCTCCATCTGGGGCTGGCCAGGCTGCTTCTCCCTCCTGAGCAGTCTTCCACTGGGAGTCGCAGCCAAGCTCGAAGGTCGTGAGGGCAGAGGTGGGCTTCAGGTCCTCCTGAAAATTGAGACCATCGATCAGGCCTGTGGACAGGAGGCTGCCCTGCATCTGCTCCCGCCTGCGGACCACGGCTGATGGTGGGCCCATAGAATGGCTGCAATCATTCCAGCTGGGGCGTTTTTCAAAACAGCCATTTCCGGTTGTCCACCACAGAGAGAAATCTCCACAAAGCACCCCAGCACATCTCATTTTTAAACAGCGGGAGCTTCCTGATAAACTCTGTAAGAGGAATTAGTTGCAAATTAAACCCCCAGGAAACAGAATGATTTGACCTATTGTGTAGAATTGTTGGATGTGAGCCAATTGGATGTTGAAAGACATCTGCCTAAAACGATGATTTAGCTCTTAGAGTAATTGATCTTAAGCCATTCCTTCTGGCTGATATGAGGGTATACATGCAGTTGAGGGTCCTAATGACCACGACCTCCTCCATGGAGCAGGTAAGAATGACAGGAATTAGCTAGCTCCCTTTGGGTGTATAGGTAGGGTCCCTGCAGGTGCTGGTGAGTTTCTTCCATGTGTCTGCCTGCCTAATTTTGAGCACCCCTCCTCCCTCTGTTGCTCCCGACTCCCACAATATTACTACCACTGTTAACATCAGTTGTCAGTGAGGAGAGCAAGCTAAGCAGAGGGAGGCATCCTCTGAGTGGTAGATGAATGAGATTTTAATGGACTTTGGTGACAGGTTCTCAGCAGGACCCCAGAGGTCCTGTCCTCCCTCAGGCTTGGAGCACACTGTGACTGCCACCTGCAGAGGAACAATTTTACAGACTGGCAGCTAATGGTCAGGGGCTGCTGAAGGACTCAATGACCAGCCCCCGTGAGTTGGCAGTAAGACACGGAAGAGCAGAGGCTTCTCCACGTCAGTGGCAGGCTAGCGGCAGCGAAGATGCCAGGCCCAGAGGCCAGCAGGTTTGAAGACCAGAAGAAAGCTTGCACCGAAGGGGAGCTGAGAGAGATTCCTCGGGAGGGTAGGATGTCCTCAGGAAGTCTCGGCCTCTTTGTCTCACCAAGGATGAGCGCGGAGCCCTGAGTCATGTGGCCTGTGGCTGGTGCCTCCGTCAGGGGGACGTGAGTGAAATCTGAAGTGTGAGTGCGTGTGGTGGCAGCTGTAACATGACAGCTGCCGCCCACCCTCCCCTTCTCCTTCCCAGCTCTCACAGCCCCCACCTCGTTTTGGAGCGAGGAAACTTGTCTGGCAGCACCCACTCAGCTGTCATACCACATCAGTTTTTGTAGGTTCCCAGCTAGTGGAAAAGTGCCAAACATGAGCAGATGATCTACTTAATGAAACTCTCAGGAAGAGCGCTTCGGTTCCAGTTATTAGGGGGTGTACGTATAACAAAATGGCACTCCTTTTCCCAGAGCGATTCCAAATTGTTCGGTGGTAGGTGTCATGAAAAAAAAATGTCATGTTTCTGAACCCTGGAATCAGATCATGGCGTCTTAGAACCTTGTCACACATTGCAGGGTCCTTCTTTTGGGGGGTGAATATCGAAAACTATTGAATAACAAACTAGAAGTTGATTCTGTTTGTTCAGCATCAGCAGAAAGCACTGTACATGACTGATATTACAAAAGAAAAATAAAATGAGATGTCTTCTCTTTGTGGACATACACTGACTGAATAGCGAGTCATTTATACCAGATGTCAGCTAGGAGTAAGGTTGTGTCTCTATCTGTGTACATGTGTGTATATGCCGCCCTAATTTGTAACATCTACATTGAGTTTTATGCTTTACAAGGCTCTTTCATATCCTCTGCCTGGCTTTACTTTTGTAACAGCCCCATGAAGTTGATAGTAGTATCCTCCCCACTCTACAGCAGAGGATGCTGAGGCTCTGCTGGGACAAGCCACTCTCCACAGAGCCTGAGCTGGTGCACACCAGGGCCGGGGCTTGGACTCGTCTCCTGAGTCCGGTTGCAAACTGTGCACGCCGTTACTTAGAGCGGCCACCATCTCCTGTACCTGGGATTGAAGCACTACACTATCAAGGGAAGATAGAGGCTAATCATTTGAATAAAGTTTGCAAGTATTCCACGATGAGAAAGGTCCAAAACATACTTGAGTGAGGGGTGGGGCAAAAACAAAATTATTCACACACACAATGCTCTTCATTTGTTACTCATTGAGGTCTAGTGACACTCGGCTGTTGAGGAGCTGGAAGGGGCCCCGAGAGGTTGGAGAGGCGTCGGGGTCAGCCAGCTCAAAAGCGGCTAGCTGAGAGTCAAATACAGATCTCCTTGGACACTTTCTATTCTCCCGTGCTACTGGGTCACGTACATATGTAATTATAAAATGTGAAAATGAAGAAATAGCACAAAAAAGGGGTGACTCAGTAAATAAATGCGCAACTGAGGTCCATCAGCTGTCTAACGTTTGGTCACTTTGCACACGAGGAAGCAGTAAGGAGAGGCCTGGCCATGGCCTGCTGGTCGTGAGCCCCACCCCACTCCCCTGCCCTGGGTCTCGGCTTTAGACAAACCATCACATTCTGGGTTTTCTGTAGGTCGCAGAGCTGACAGATCAGAATATTCTCAGGGTTGACCCCAGTCCTGTACTGCCAGTTTCATAGTTGGAAGACAACCTTAAGTTCCAGACGCAGGCAACCCCTCCCTACCGAGTGAGACTGCGGTCTCAGGCTCATATCAGAGATTCCCTGTTTCTCAACGGTGAGTCCACGAGTACTTCAGTTATTTTTAGGTGGGAACTTTACGTTTTCTGTTTGCACCACTTTGGTTTCCCTGTTTAGCTGGGGTTTTATTTTCTGTCTAGCAAAACGTTGGAGCAGCCTTATTTTTAGCTTGGTTCGTTTTTCTTCCCGTGATTTCCTTTTTCTTCTAACGTAATACACACTCAAATAGGCTCCCTTTCCACCCTCCCTCCCCCAGTTCTCATTCACTGAGTCACAAGACTTAATCCAAAAGGCAAGTGCTAAGGCGCATCTTGTTTCAGGAAAAAGGAAGAGTCTTCAGCAGGTCTTGAGTATCTGCTAATTGTCATCTTATTAGTCTCTTCTGTCGCTCAACGTATATGTGCCCCTGATTCCTGCCTGAGACATTCACATGTACACACCTGGTAAGAAATGCTTCTACCTCCTGTACCCTACCCCCACCCACCTCTACATAGAAAACCTGCTGACCCGGGTGAAGTAGGGACTCTAAAGGACTCAGCATTAATTAGTCTGCTAGGGGGCCTGTTGTGTGTGTGTGCCCTGCATGTGTGTGTACATACATATGTGCATACATATGTTTGTACATATTAGTACTCACACATATACTCTATTTCCATCTCTGGCATCCATAGCATTTGATGCTGGCTCACAGGCATCCCACAAATAACACTTGCCCTAGGACTCGGAGTTGATAGCAGTGTGTTACCATTTAGTTCGTTTACAGCGCTCATTCACACTTACTGCAGGCAGCAGGAAGAATCCAGTCTAAAATGTGGGGAAACAGCCCAGCCCCCGGACACAGGATAAAGTGCAGTGGGCAGACTTGGGACCCCTGGTCACCCCTTGGCCTCTTCAGAAGACTGATGGCTCCCTACTGCCTCGCCATTAAAGTGTGAGCCTCTTAGCATGAAGGTACTTGAGCAAATGACACACTTAACTAAATTGCCCCAGAGAAGACTGTGTTTTAGACTGTGAGCTTCTCTAGAGCAGGGCCCAGGTTTGATTGATCAGTGTATCCCCATAAACCAGCAACAGGGGCAGTCAGTCGCGCAAGCAGCAAGCAAGTGTGAGAATGACCGGTGAAGCTACTTGGTACCTGGACCCTCTCCCGTCACTCCTTCTAGGCGCATGGATTTCCCGAGTCGGGACTCTTAGTCCATTTCCTGAAGCACATCTCACATTGTCAGAACCTGAAGTCCTACGTCATTCCTATGGGTACAAACTTGTGCTGCTTATAATTCCTTCTGATCCCCTCAGCAAGGAGCCACCTTTCAGGAGGTAGCCTCTTCTGATTGGACTTTGAGATCTAAACCTGAGTCATCCCTGAACTCCCCCTTTCCAGAGGGCAGCCTGTAACTATCCACAATCTGAGGTTGATTTTTCGTTCACGGCTTGCTCATCAACATTGGTTGATGGGAATTACCTTGGCTTATGACCAAGAAGAAAGGATATCAAGCCCCTGTGAGAGTGGGGCCCTTTGCAGGTCCCCCAAACTGATCAGGCCTGTGTAGCTGTGTGTCTTGGGAAAGCTTTCATCATGTGTGGTTTAGACTGTAACTACAATTCTTTAACGTGTCTTTATAAATCGAGCACCTCCTTGATGACCAGGGGCATGTTTCGGGACGGTGTTATAATTAAAATATACACCTTAGCATTAAAAACCCAAACATGATTTCCTCTGAACTCCACTTCCTAAACTGCAAATATGTCAATGTGACAAAAAATGGAAATTGTTAAGAGACAGTCACAAGAGCAGAAGCTGTTGATCGAAAGCCCATTCCATCAGAATGTCAAGTAGGGATGAGGGGATTCCACAGCCACGGGGATTCCTGAAGGCAGCAGCGAGCCTTAAGGACTCCAGCTCCACCCTGCGACCTCGGTTAGCTACTCTTCCTGTCCCAGCCTCAGTTTCCTCATCTGTCCTGGGGTTAATATAAAACTCCTGGCACAGTACCTGACTCAAAGAAGACACTCAGTAAGTGTTGTCACGAATAATAATAATCATAAAGGGGATAGTTTCATGTACCATGAAACTTCCTTAAAAAATCCTCTTAAATTATTACATTTAAAAAAATACGTGCTCTGGGTAAGAAAATTCAACATACAGGAGCATAGAAATAAAAAGTGAAATCTCTCTCCAAAGACAAGCATGATCATTAATAATTTATTATATATTTGTTTAGCCTTTTTTCCCATTTGCTTACAAAAATACACATCTCTCCATATTACAAACATTGGTTTCTCCATAAATGCTATCCTAAACATTGTTTTGAATCACAAATCTGGTCAAGGTCAGTAGTTCTTTTGAATGGTTCCCTGTGACGGTAGCACAGTATACTTAGTCATTTCCCTGTTCATAGACTTATAACCTGTTTCCAGTTTTTCTCATTGATGTTCTATAGCAGATATCCACATACATTTATTTCTTTGTGTGGGTCAGGGTATTCCTGTAGATTCGATTTCTAGAAGTAGAACTTCAGGCCATAGCGTATTTAATTTTTGTTAGATCCACCAATTTTCTCTCCGAAAAGGCCATCCCAGTATATATTCCTCCCACCAACCTGTGAATACAGCTTCCTTCCTAAGGAAGCACACGTTTTAAAAATATTTTTTCTGTACTAAATTTGCCAAAGATTATTTATGTTGTTCTCTCAGCCCATATTTACAGAGCATCTGTGGAGCCATGTTCTGTGCTTGGAATTGCGGGGGCTGTGTCAAGACGGGCTGGACTTGGACTCACCCACAGAAACTGGGGTGAGGGAAGGAACTGAGCATATAAATGTCTAGAACTATGGTGGAGAGTCTTGGGGTCCCTGGGCCGAGGAACTCTCACCACTATGTTGACGGTGTGTGTGTGTGGGCGGGGAGGGGGTGTTGATAAGAGATGTCAGAAACACTTTCCCAGCTTCTCAAAGGCAAGTGCTAAGTGATGGTGTCAGATTCATCCTTGAGCTGCTGCGCCGCCTCTAACCTGCTGTGGGGTTCAGTACATGGTGTCCCAGCCACACAGACATTGAGGACTTGGAGCTCTGGGGCAGCAGTGCTTCAGGCTGGGCACCCTGGAGAGGAGCCAGCTGGAAGAGGCCACCAGAGGTAAGATGGCTGTCTCCACTCTGAATCTCAAGGCGCCTGTGCTCGCGTGTTCCAGGCGTTAATGAAATCTTTCACACAGTATGGAGTCTCTTCAGGACACCTTTTCAGGGCCCCGAGGAGGGGCTGTTCTTGTGTTTTCCAGCCTAAAAGCATTCATTATCCAGATGTTTCCTTCCAAATAATTCTTGAGATGGCTGTGCGGATGGTGTAATCTGTGATTGCTATTGACAGGAAAAGGCCACTTAAAAGTAGTTCTGAACAGTGGTAGCTTTCAGGTTCCTAATTCTTGTGTGTAGCACCTCCCACACACGTTCCCTACTTGTCTTTCAAACAAAACAAAAAAACAATTGGCATTTTGTGATGTGACACCAAAAAACAGATGTGAACAGTACAGTTGGACAGACCAGTAGGATAGGAATTGTGCTGATCTCTCGCCCTAAGACTTGGCAAGTCCCTTCTATGCAACGCTTTCCATTTGTCCTGTTATGTGGGGAAGCCACTCCACCTACCGGGATCTGTCTACAGTCTGATGGCTGTTGGTACCAAAAATTGCAAAGGACCTTGGGGACCAAAAAGTGCTGTGTGGAATGAGGGAGTCTTGCTCTTGGTCTTTTTTATTAAGTGTGGCTGGGCCTTTGGCAGGTGGTCCCTCCCGGGCCAGGTGGGGACTCCCCCCTCCCACTCCTCCCCTCCCCAGCCAAGATCCTGATCTTGTGGTGGCTGTGCCATTGCTAGGCCTCTTGGCTGCATCCCTGGTTTTTAGGTCAGGAAACGCAGGAAATTTCCTCTACATTGGGATAACGAGGTTTATAGACCCAGCTCTGTGTTGGTGCACAGTCTTTGCAGGAACTATTTCTTGAAAGGGGAAAAGACAGGCAGCCCAGCCTAGGACCACGTGCTAGGCATGTGGGAAGGACTCTTCACAGAGGCATGTATTAGACAGGGTTCTCCAGAGAAACAGAGCCAATCGGAAAGATTTATGGTAAGGAGCTGGCTGACATAGTTACAGAGGTTGGCAAGTCCTAAGATCTGCAGCGCGAGTTAGCAAGCCGGAACCCCAGGAGAGCCCATGGTTTTTGTTCCTGTCCGAGTCCGAAGGCCTGAGAATCGGGAGAGCTGATGGTATAGTTTGAAAGTTAGAAACTCAAGTGCCTGGAAGAGCCAGTGTTTCACTTTGAGTCTAAAGGCAGGAAAAAAAACCAGTGTCCCAATTGAAATGCTGTCAGTCAAGGAGAATTCTTGTATTTTTGGCCTTCAACTGATTGGACAAGGCCCACCACATTAGGGAGAGCAATCTGCTTTGCTCAGTGTTCTGATTTAAAACACTGTTCTGTTTTAAAACACAAAAACATCCATATAGAAACACCCAGAATTTTTTTTTTTTTTTTACCAAATATCTGGGCTCAATCAAATTGACAAAATTAATGATGACAGGCAGGAAAGTAGAACTATGTACTGAAATAGGGCTCTCACTGTGTATTAAGGTTGAACTTTGGAGGATTTTGCTGGAAGGTTGTTGGGAGGCCAAGGTCAGGGACCCCACACTCTGGGAGGATGGGTACTCTCACATATGCCCCCTTCCCCTTCACGCGGTAGAGCCACAGCCCTGGACCAGGAAGCATGTGTGAACATTCACTATTCCAAGAATCAGACTGAGGGGCTTTGGAGCTAGAAAGCCCTCCGAGACCATTCACTACACCCTGCCTGCCTCACCTGCAAGGACCCTTAGCTCCATGGATCAGGAGGCTGTCCAGGGTCACACAGCTGGTGAGCACCTGGCCAGGCTGGTCCTAGGCCGGCAGTGTTGTCACCATCATCTAGAAGGCTGAGGCTGTCCAAGTCTCTGGGGGGATAAGTTCCTCTCTTGAAGCAGTTCCAAAGCAAGGAAGGCTGGGGCAGAGAGTTTGCCAGAGCTCAGCAAGTCGCTTCTGGCTGGGCAGCTGTGCTGGGCCCTGGCACAGTGCCAGCAATACCCCTCAGCACGAGGCTGTGCCCTCATGACCAGCAACAGCCACCACCAGCTGGGTATTGGTGGGTTTGACCAATTTGGCTGCAAACATGGCATGGGCAAGGGGTCACCTCAGGTAGAGGGAAAAGTCATGCCCAGGAGAGGCTCTGGCTCTGCCCTGGGAGGCTGGCACCTTGTTCCCAATGCCAGTTTGTAATCACTTACTTAGCACCAGCTAGACTGGGACAGCAGCATGTGTTGGCTGCCCCTCTGAAGTTCTAGAGTGTGCTTGAATTCCCCTTGACGAGCAACTCTCTTCCTCAGGATCTTGCCCTTGGCTTCCCTCCCAGGCTGCTTGACCACGATTTCTGTAGGGACCTGTGTGTGGTCCTAGTCCGAGAAATCTCGGATGACCCCTGACCTGCCTAACAAGCAAGCTGACGACCGGAGGGAGGAAGAGACCTGCCTGGCATCATAGGCTCTGCAGGGCTTGGAGCGGCCCTTCCCGTGCTTGCTTCTCTTGCTGACCTGAGTGCCCTGGCGTTATTTTGCACCTAGTGGAGTAGACAGAGCGCCGACTTGGGTTGGAAAGGTGGTGTAGACAGCTGCAGGGTTAAGAAGTGAAGTTGCATGGAATTTAGAGCCAGGCTGCCTCCATCACTGGCTTGTGGTATGACCATCTTTACGGTGGCAGTGTCAACAGAAACCCCTCATAGAGGTGTTGTGAGAATTACATGAAGGACTGCATGTAGTGCACTTAGCACAGTCCCCAGCTCAGCATGCACTTGGCACTCAGTAATTCTTAGAGAGTATTACCGGGAGTTGAGCCTTCAAGACGCTGGCAGAACCACTCAGCCTGTCTGAGCTGCAGGTGGGGCAGGGCCTTGGGTGTGGTCATGGCTTCTCCAAGGCTCATTCTGTGAGGGTCCGTGAGAACAGGCAGGTGTGACTCGTCTGGCATGAAAGCCTGTCCCCATGGGCTTTATCACATTAGAACATGGCCCACAGCCTGTCTGGAAGCTGAGACCTCATCGTGCCCAGCAGACTGGAAGATTGCACCAGTGGGGCAGCTGGCCTTCTTTATAAGTATGACCATCAATACTCAGACAACACAAGTCTGGGCTCATGTCTGGCTCATTTGCCAAGTCCCCAGGCGGGCTCTGCTGGGCCTGGCCCCCGTCTGCAGCACAGGGGTTGGGGGACACCTGCCCCTCTCGGGGTGGACCTGAGGACGTTGGTGCCATTCTGGCCTCTGTCTCTCATCCTGGTAGAAATACTTGTTTCCATGTTTGGGACTGTTTGGAAGTGTGTTTTCTTTCTGGAGCCTGGGCATCCTCTGTCCACTTCTTGGAAGGGTGGAGCCCTGATTGTTTGCAGGGTCGGACTTTCAGGTCATCAGTAGCTGATTGCTATACCCGGTGTTTCCTGCCAGCCTCTAAGAAGGCTTGTCGTGGGTGTGAAAATGCAAACCTGATTTAGGCTCCTGATCCGCCTTTTCCAGTCTCCAACCCTTCTGAGTCTGCAGCCCTCCCCAGCACTGGTCTAATCTTCTTTCCTAGGCACTTCTCACCGCTTCTCCCGAGCCCTGGGCCCACAGCAGCTCAGACGGTTTGGTTCTACCACCAAGTCCCTCAAGCTTTCCTCTGTCCATGACTTTATTTGTGCTTGTCTAGCCTTGGTCGCCCCCTCTCCTGATGCCCTTGCCTTCACCTGTCTGAGTCTTCCTCTTTCCCTTGAGTGCGTCCCACCCTGGGCCTGCTGTGCACTGTCTGTGACACCAGGCAGGTCCCTAGGCTCCCCTGACCCTTGACAGCCTCCTTGCACTAGGACCTGAGATTCCCTGAAACTCCACCTCCTCCCTGAAATTCTTCAAACTCTCAAGGACTGCATTTGCTTTCTGCCTCCACCCGGCTGCCAGTCTGTACCCCTGTAGGGTCCTTGGGGCCAGTCAGAACTGGGTGAACCCTGCTGAGTCTCTGAACCTGTCTGAGCCTCCGTTTCTGCATTGTAAAATACAGTAGTACTTGCCTGTCTGTGTCAGAGGGATTGAGGAATGGCATACGGCCAATGCTCAGGGTGGCATCTGGCACCAGCAGGTATTCAGTAACATGTAATTGTTACTAACTCACTGCTTGTACATGTTGGGATCCCGATTCTCCTGCTAAACCAGGAGGCCTTTAGGGTGATGGGAGCCTCGCCTAACGCTATAGGGGTGCTCAGTATTTGGCCTGGGAAATGAGACCTCATCATGGCCAGTAGACTAGCACACAGTAAGGGCTCAGTGAATGTTGGAGAAAGAAAAGCAGGCAGGCTGCCCCACTGCCCTGTGAGTTTGGATCTTGGAATCGGAAAGCTGCCTCATGAGGAAGTTGTTGCTGTAAACGGAGACTCACTCACGTATACACTTCCTCGGGCCTGGGAGCAGCCAGTTCGCCTCAGCGAGTCGCCACAGGAGATGATGGCACGTGAACACCATCGCTGGAAGAGTGGAGAGTGGCAGGCAGGGCTGAGGACGCGTCTGTAATCGCGGAGAGCGCCTGCGAGCTCTGCAAAGAGGCCACGTGGCCTTTTAAATCCTGAGGAAAACATTCGGTGTCATCAGGTGTATGGGCTTGTCTCCCCTCTAGTGCCACAGAATGGGGGCACTCAAAGGACATCCCAGTCACTGTACAGATGACTGAGGGAAGGGAGCACACCTGGCTCCCTGACTTTGGCCCGGGCCTTTCTTTCACCCTTGGACTAAGGGTAACCCAGCAGAGTGTAGGTTCTCTCAGAGTGTAGGTTCCAGTGTGACCAGTGTCCTTGTTCCACACCCCCGGCTTTTGCGGAGCTCACCGTCTGTTTCCTGGGTGTTTTCGGTGCATACCTGGAAAAGAGATGGTAAAAGAACTCCAATTAGTCTGTCTCCTGGATTCTAGACAGTTCCGGAAACCAGACTAGATAGAAGAGGAGGAGGCAGGGCCTCCTGCTTGGGCTGGGTTTGTCTCCAGGCGCTGAGTCCCAGTCTCCCTTCCCTGCACTTGCTGGCATGCAGTGTCCACCCAGGAGGACACCTGCTGGCCCATGCTGCCACCTCGTCCTCTGAGGGACATCTGAATCCAGGCATCATTGAAGCACCCTAGTTAGGAGGGTTTTCCTCCAGCAGATTTTTAACAGTTTGGATGGGGAGAACGTCCCCTGTCTTCTCTTTGATGTGGTGCCCTGGAACTTGGCGGGGATTTGGCTGCGTGTCTAATGAGAAGCAGCCATCCATCCATCACTCTTGTGGAGCGCCTCACTCAGTCTGTGGTGCCGGGTATGCCTTGTCACACCGCCGACCTGCCGGAAGTAGATCCCCTTGCCTCCAGAAGACTAAGAAGAAGACAGCCTGATAAAAAGGTGTGAGGAAGCACCTAGGAAAGGCAGGAAGAAGAGACTTCATCCAGGAGTTAGCAGACCTGGGGCCTCATCCCTGCTACTTTTTTCTCTTCCCCAGACCTCAGTTTGCCCATCTGTAAAATGTGGTGATTAGACTCTTGGTCCCTGAGACCCCCCATGTGTTTTGTGTTACGCACAAGAGTTGATCCAGAACAAGGGCTCCCACGTGGAGGCCTGAGACTGCCAAAGCGGCAGGCAACGTGGAAGCTGTGGATCCAGAAACGGAAGTAGTTCTGAGGCTGGCGTAGAAGCCCTTCCATTTCCAGCACAGTTGGCCTGTCAGATTTCAGTGAGCAGGCTTCCGTGGCTCTGGGGGATGAAGGGTGATCTCAGAGGAGAAGGGGTCTTGCAACGGTGCCCCAAGAAAGCCCCAGTGGTGGTAACTGCGATAATGACAACATTCCAGGAGTGCTTTCTGTGTACCAGGCACTGTCCTAAACACTGAATGCATATGAATAACTGATAATATCCTCCCATGGTGGATACTGTGATCCCCACCTCCAGCAATGAGGAAACTGGGGCAACTTGGCCCAGTGCCCCCTCTGGAGCCAGAATTCAGGCCCGAGCAGTCTGGGCAGGATCGGTGTTTTCAGCCATCCCATTGTGTGGTTGAGCCTGTTGCTCACCTGGCCCGGGGGCTTTCCCTGCCTCCAGGTGGCTGATGCAGGGCAGACCCAGTCGGTGGTGGGTGTGTCATTCTAGTAATGTCACCCTAGACGTCTGAGCCTAGACCACCCCTGGCTGAGGAGAGGTTTCTTAGGCTGAGAGGTGGTGGCCCGGCCCTGGCCTCCGTGGGCCACATGTCCCTCCAAGGCTCTGCCACCCTATGATTTGTGAGCTGGTGTGGATTCCCAGGCAAGCCCAGCTGGGAAAATTAGAGGTGAGGGGCCTGCAGGCCCGCGTCTGTCATTTCCAGCTAGGCTCCTACACGTTTATGCCAGCCTCTCCCCGCCCAGCTCCACCCTGCCCGGAGGCTCTGGGGCACCTCTCCTTAGACACTCCCGGAGGTGCCGTCCTGCGTCATTCGGGACCATTCGGAACCCACTCCCACCTGCCTCCAGCTTCCCCTTTCCCTGGGCCCCCTGGATGGCCCTCCTTCCCCACGTGCACCTCGTGCTTCCGTCCCCTATGTCTCCATCAAACACGTTTTCTGTGCCACAACCTCATCTAAATTCTCCAAGGACCTCACTAGTCTCCCCCAGCTGAGCCGGAGGGCCGTGCCTACTCCCTGTCGAGGAAACTTAGCCGTCTCCACGGCCAGGGCTCCCTGAAGCCAGGACTGTGTGTCTCGTTCGTCTCCATCCAGCTCGGTGCTGGGCCTTCAGTAGAAGCCTGGCAAGGACGGCTTGGTGTCCGAGGGGCGAGCACTGATTTCCTCGGCCTGGGTCTGCCAGAGGGGGAAACCAGCCCAGTCCTCCTCTTTCTGTTCCTGAGGGGAAGGTAAAGAGGTTTAAAAAAACATCGGTTTCTTTTCTTTCAGCCTCCTTTCTAGTAAAAGTATTTACCATAAAGTGCATCAGTGTACTTTTTCATTTACTTGTGTGTTCATTTGCTTTCAGAACACAGATTTGGGGCTGTCCCTAATAAAAAGAAATGTGTATACTGAGGCTATAATCGTAGTAATCAAAAACCCGAGTAGAAGGGAGGGCAAGTGAATTTACGCGCTATCTAAGCCAATGTAGCTATTGAAGGTAAGCACCAGAATGGACCGTGAGCTTCCTGGCAGCCAAAGGAAAAAATAAATAAAAGGGAGGGGTACTGAGGCACAGAGCTGAGGAATGCTGGAGTGAAACGTAGCGTATAGCTTGTTGCTTGCAGGCTTGGGGAACTCTAAACCTTCATCAAATCCACTCAAGAGGGTCCTGGTTTGCACCAACCTCTGTCCTGGGCCCCTCGCTCAGGTAACGCCCGGGCCCATGGCCGCAGTCCTCGGTCAGCACACCCGCCTCACCTTCCTGGCTCCGAGCCTTTGGTGAATGTGCCCAGATTCTTTTCCAGTTCTAGCATTGTCTACTTCTAAAGAAAGTGCTCTCTCTCTTTATTTTTTTATTTATTTTTTATTTTTTGGTTCTTTCTCTCTGTGTAGTTCCACTTGAAAACCTTTCTACTCTAGAGGTCAAGAGAAATTCCCACCTTGTCAATTTAATGTTTCTGCTCCCTGCCCAAGAGGCCTGAAATCACAGCCTGCCACCCAATATTAAAGGCCGTTTTCAATGAATTTATAGATGGCGATGTCCAGATAACTTGTGACTTAAAATATGATTACCAGCTCCCTTATTAGATCAGCCTCTGGATCGTCACAAGTCTGTCTGGGTAACAAGGAGGCTGAGCCCGGTCGTCAGGAAGGAGACAGCAGCGCCTGATGAGCTGGCCTGGCCTGATGGCCCCAGACTTCCTAGGGTCTTGGCGAACCTCCCTGGGGAGAGAAGATGCTCCTGAAATGGGCTTTCTCTCAGGGAAAGGCAGCTGCCTCTGTAAGCCCACGCACAGCTCCTGTAAGCCCAACCTGCTGAAAGTTTTACTTACTTTTATGTGTTTCTGTCTTAATTGCATTTTTCTTTACTAGCATTTTTATTCATTACTTAAAACAACTTTCAAAAATAATCATGCAGTAATTCCTTCCTCTATATACAGTAGCTGTTTACCTTCCTGTATCAGATTTTCAGCTACTTATTCATGCATGTCTGTACTTACGACACTGCTGTCATCAGAGTTTAGGAATTATGGGCAAAAGGTGCTATGGTGGTATTCAGCAACTCCTAAGCAAGGAGTAGAATTCCCCTGGGGCATTTTTCACATTGTCCAGGACTTGTTTAGAAAGCCTGTATTATTCAGTTTGCTCTCAACATATAAGCAATCTTGTATTTTACTTTTTAACTTAGCATAATTTCATGCACGCTTTTCCATGTAGCTACATAATCTTCAGATTTATCATTTTAATGGCTGCTTAATATTCCATCCAGTTAGCAGGCCATAATTTACTTAACTGTTCCTATTGTTGGAGGCTTAATGAAAACTTGAATTCACCATGTAATATGGGGAAAGCTTGTTTTAATGATTACCATTATAACATCCCCCGGCCTAACTGCATGCCATTACTAATCCAGCTTTGTAAAGCCCAGATGCTTTGGGAACAATAAATCCTGTGTGAGAGGTGCATGCACAAGGCCCTCTGATTTAATAGCTAATCTGTTCACTGGCACATGTTTTCCTTTTAGGTTGGTATTTATACAGAATATCCGTCTCTTCTGAATATTGCATAATACTAAACTATATGCATTTAGCATGTTCCAGGTGCTTTATCGCTGCTGTCAGGGACTTTCATAAATTAGTTGGAATTGGGGGTAAATCTGACTGTCAGTTGTCGTTCATTTATCCCACCCAGATTCATGGAATATCCGTTTGCAGCCGGGTTCTGAGAGAGTGAGGGCGCTCCTGATTATTAGGGGCCCACAGAAGTGCATTTGTGAATTCCTTTGTGGTACCCAAGATTAAATGGTGATCCTCATGCAAAATGCTTTGTACACTGTAGAGAACAGCACGGTCGTGGTTGCTGGTCCTATTTGTGAAACAGGGTGAAGAAGAAAGTGGTTTTCCTGGATTGGTGCCTATCAACTGTGTTCCTGGTATCCTCAGCCCTCGGAATTCTCCAAAGACAGGAGGCAAGACTGTACTCCTTAGAATCAGGGAGAGAGTGATATGGATGACAATGACCTTGCAAAAGCAGGTCTGATAGTTTGGGAGATTTAGTGATTTACAGAGTTGTCTGTAGTACTTTACAGTTGGTCTTCACATTCAAGTGACCAAGTACTACCTTTTCTAGCTCTTCTCTTTTCTTCTTCCTCCCCCATAAAAAGGGAAGGACCATCCTCAAAACTAATACACGATTCCAGCTTACTCATGGGATCCAGCAAGGCGTGCTTTGCCAAAGCATGGTCCATCTCAGAGGCGGCGGGATTTCAGGCGGCCTGAGAACCATCCATGTTGTGAGAAGTTTTTTTTTCCCTTTTCATTCTCTCCCTAAAAAGAAAAAAATATTATTTCCCAAAGAAAGTGTTTGTTTGGTGCCTTCATCCCCAAGCTCTCCAGTGTCTGCTCATCTCTTCAGCTGAGGGAAGGAAGCCATGGACCGGCCTCCCCGTGGGCAGTGGTACCTACCTGCATGGCTTAGTCCTCCTTCCTTCTTTTTATGTTTATCAACTGTATAGATAAGGGCTTATGGGAGGATGATAGAAAGCTTACTTTTTAAATGATACTATTTTCTCTAAAACTTGAATAAATAAATATGGTAAATAATAACCCAATTGATACTCAAAAAATGGCAAACTCATGAAGGCGCTATGTGACTAAATGAAGTCTGGGAAGTACTACCTTAATGTGATTTCATGTCAGTGCTGACGACCACAGGCACAGCCTCAGTTGGCTTCTGTCGCATCAGGGCCTGTACGCAGGGTGGGATGTCCTCCCCATGAGCTGACCTTGGATCGTGAAGCCCAGTCTAACAGCAACCCTCTTGCTTGGAAGGGCTGTCGTCACTCGTGTGTTTTGTCAGCTGCTTTTTAAGGCACTTGTGATTCGACCATATCTTTATGACATTGGAACTCTGATTTGGAGAACGCCTTCAGTTCAAACAGCTATTTAACAGCACAATTTCATGACCCTCGCCTCTTTGGTGTCAAACCTCCCCTCCACCCTCTCACCTCCTTGGACCCAATATTCCAGCAAAAGTGGGCAGTGAATAGACATACAATGGAATATTATTCAGCCTTAAAAAGAAATGGAGCCCTGACTGGTGTGACTCAGTGGATTGAGTGTTGGCCTGTGAACCAAAGGGTCACTGATCCGATTCCCAGTCAGGGCACATGCCTGGGTTGCAGACCAGGTCCCTAGGTGGGGGCACACAAGAGGCAACCACACACTGATGTTTCTCTCCCTCTCTTTCTCCCTCCCTTCCCCTCTCTCTAAAAATAAATAAATAAAATCTTTTTAAAAAAGAAATGGAATTCTGACGCATGCTACAACATGGAAGAACCTCAAAAACAATATGCTACATGAACTAAGTCAGCCACAGAAGGACAAATATAATATTCCCCTTGTATTGAGGTCCCTAAAGTATCAAATTTATAGAGACAGAAATAGCATGGTGGTTGCCAGGGGTGGGGAGATAGGAGAAATGGGAAGTTATTGCTCATTGGGCTGAAGCTCCACTTTGGGAAGATGAAAGAGTTCCGGAGGCGGATGGCAGTGATGATTGAATATTCTTAGTACCACTGAATTGTACAGTCAAAATGACAAATGTGTATGTTTTACCATAGTGAAACAGGAAAGAGGTAGTGAGTATATTCTCTCCAGCCCAAGCACCCTGGCTTGCCCTGGTCCTCCCACAGGGAATCCTGTCCTCTTCTGCCCCCACTTGTCAGAGCTGTTGTTCAGATGTCATCCCTCACAGACCCTGCATTGAGCCCCCTTGCTGTATAGTATTATGGTGACTTAGGTTGGTATAGCTCTTGTGGAAACAATGGGCTTCCTGAGAGCACCTTCTACAGCGAACCCTGCCTTCCCTGTGTCCCCATGTGGGCCTTGCACACAGAGGGCGTTTACAATCAGAGCAGGTCAAGTGTCCCTGTTTGATTCAAAAGCACCTAATTGTAGCATCCCTGCATCCCTCTTTTAGCCACAGCTGGCCTCTCAGGAATGAGCAGCAGCTGAAATGGAGGTTACCCCTCAGCCCTCGCCAGAGCCAGTCCTTGGCATCTTCTCCAAGCGACGAAGAGCTTTCCGTCCTTGCTCAGAAGTAGAACTGGACATCTGCTCTCACATTGCTCAGATGCACTCAGTGTGTTAGAAGACAGGCAGACCCTGGGGAGGCAGCAACTCTGGGAAGGAGTCACGTTATAGGGGAGACAACGGTGACTCCAGGTCCTCTGGGGAGGCTTGTTAGATCTTTCAAAATGAGTGTGCAAGCTGGGTTGAAAGCTTGAGGAATAAAAGTCTTGAGGATAGAGAGAGACCCTAGTGGGGAAGGCTCCGCTTGTCTGTAGAGTGAGGGAGGAGGAGCCCTGTCTGCTCAGGGCTGGTGCACCTCGGGGCCCTGCCCTCAAGGCTGCAGTAAATGAGCCGGTGGAGGCAGTGAGCCTTCTGCTTCTGTCATCAGGCCCAAGAGCCTGAGATCTTTGTGAGGAAGCCTGACCCGGTGAGAGCAGAGATGCTGCCTTCCAGGGTCGGAGGAACAATGGATGCAGCAAAGGGGGCTGTTCCTGTGCAGTGCTTACCTCCTTGGCTGGCAAGACTGAGCTCCTGTGGGTGTCACCTGGCAGATCCCAAGCGAGAAAGTGTGTGTTTCAGTTCTATTAACACTTCTGCTTCCCTTTTTTTGCCTGCAGAATTTCAAAGGCAGGAAAGTGTCCGGTCCCAGCACAAAGGCATCCAGCTATATGACACCCCTTATGAACCCGAGGGCCAAAGCGTCGACTCAGACTCAGAGAGCGCCGTCAGCCCCCGACTGCGGGAGAGCAAGCTGCCCCAGGATGACGACAGGCCCGCGGATGAGTACGACCAGCCGTGGGAGTGGAACCGGGTCACCATCCCAGCTCTGGCAGGTAAGCAGCCCGTGGCCCTGCTCAGAGATGACCACTCGACTTTGGTAAAGGGAGTCAGTGCACTGGTCCCTGCCTGATGAGGTAAACCCCAGGGCTGCCTTTATAATCCAGTCGGGCTGGCCTCTCTTCTAGTACAGCTGAACCCCTCAAAAACGATGAGCATCCCAAAGGGAAGGGAAACCAGGCCAAGGGGAAACCCTGGGTCTCAATTCCAGTCTTCTTAGATGGCCCAGATAATCTCATTGTCTGACTGTCTTGGGCTTGTTGGTAATACTCTAGCTCACTGAAGCCAAGGCTTCAGATTCCAGAAGGAACCTTCTTAGAAACTAAAACAAAACCAATCTGCAGAGCATTTCCTATTGGACCTGAGGGAACCCAGTGCTCCTATCTAGTTGCGCAGCTGCGCTAGGCCTGCGTGCACCCAGGGCTGCTGTGTTTCCTGTCCTGGTGTTAGCATGGACCCGTTCACAGAGCACAGGCCACGGGCACATCCTGACCTCAGCGGCCGGCCCTCCCCTAGCCAAGAGCCCCTTGGATGACTCAGGCGCCTCCCCTCCGCCTCACTCTGAGACTGGTTTTCTCTAGAACCTGGTATGCTTCTCAGTACTGAAACTCTTCCATGGCGTTTGGGAAAACAGTCTGCCACATGCGTCAACATCTTGAGCTTGTTCACACCCTTTGATTCTAATTCCAGTCCTTAGGATTCATGCCAAGGTTATGCTCTAAAATTCAGGAAAGGCATTGCTCATGATCGTGAAAGATGGGGAACCAACCAGCGTGCCCAGCACATAGGGGCTGACTCAGTGGGATATCGTGCAGCCACTAAAGGGTGCTGTGGGCCACGAGTTTATAACAGCCGAGACGCTTGTGTTCAACATTGAACAGTGAAAAGCCAGATGCAACAATTTTTTTATGCATTTAAAAATTTAGACATGTGGAAAAGAGATATTGAATGACTAATTCTTACCACATTGAAGGTCATAAAGGGAGAGTTTTTGTTTTTAATTTCCTTAAAATCCCTATTGCCTGACATCTCCCTTTTTCATGCACAGCTAGACCTTTCTGGCCCCCAGCAGTGAGGCCTCTGCCCTACCCGCATCCTGAGCCCCTCAGTTGATGTTCCAGCAGCTCCAGCACATACTGCCCACAGTTCCCTGGACATAGCACTCCATGCACATCCCATTCCTTCTGCCTGTATGCCTTTCCCTCCTGTATCTTATCTGGAAAACTCTGAGCCTCCTTGGGGGCCCAGCTCAAATGTTGCCATCTTTGTGAGCCTCCCCTGATACAGCCACACCTCCCGTGGGCTTCCTTACTGCCTCTCTGGGCCTGTCAAGCTTCCTGCGTGCGGCCCTGGTGAGCGTTTCTCTCACCATGTAGAGTTGGTCCTATAGGAGCTGGTCTTACCCACCAGGCTGTGAGCGCTCGGCAGAAAGGCAGTAATGAGAGCACTCGTGTGGCTGGAGGGCCATGGTCACCTTAGGTATCTCCTGTGCACGTCACAGCCTCCTGCTTCCCTTGGCACAAGGGATTTAAGAATGATCCTTGTCCCCTTATATAGCTGATAAGGGGCTATGCCCCTCTTAGGTATAAGAGAAGCTATAATGGAGCCCGTGCTGTCTGAGAACTTGTTCTTTGCGAACACCGGTTTGATTAGAGGCTACAGGAGCTCATGTGACAACTCTCCCAGGTACCAAGGGCCCATGGCATGGGTTATCACTGCAGACAGGCATGGGGTCTTACCCTCTCCCCCACCTCCACCCCTCTCCTGGACTCAGCACCTGCAGGCCGCTCAGTACTCTACCTTTGATGCTCTAGTCTAGCCTGGCGCCTTGCTGTTCAAAACGTGGTCCCTGGACCAGCACCTGGCGAGAAATGCAGGGTCTTGGGTCCCTTCCCAGACCTGCGGAGTCAGAATGTTTTAACAAGACCCTCAGGTGATTCACACACATGTTAAAATGAAAAGCACTTGCCTTACCGGACTTCATCTCTTCAGAAGGCTCTCGGGCCAGAACGTGCCCGCTTCTGCCCAAAGGTGGTTTCAGAACTTCTATATGCTTAGTTTTTCACAAAGGATCGCAAGGCCTCTGAGTAAGTTTCTGAGCCACAAGTACCCATTCTGGACTTGGTTTTATGTCAGAGTTGGATCACGGGTATTATTATAGGTTGATAAAAGACAGACTCAGAATCGTGTCCCGTCTGAGTCTCATGGAGTCGCTTATCTCCGTGTGTCCTGCTCTGGAGCACGTCTGGTTGTGCTTTTTCCAAGAAGCTTTTGTCTTGGTTCTGATTTGGGGGGCCCGAAGGAAGCTCTTCACTCGGGCTGACTGGCTGCCTTCTCATGTCTGTGGACAGAGCCCGCTGGGTGCAGCGTTGGTAGCTGACTCCTGTTTTCAGCACAGAGTAGGGATGAAATGAGAGTAGAGAGGCCACCTGTCAGGTAATGAGGATGAGTTGTAACAGCTTGACTGGCTTGATTACTGAAGTGCTGCCGCAGTCCCATTTGTAAACCCAGAAGTGTGGCTGCTCTGGAAGGAAGGATACTGTTCCCGCCTGAGCGAACAGTGTGTGTGTGTGTGTGCATGTGTGCCTACACGTATACATGCTTTAGCAAGTCATTGGTGTTGGCAGGAAGCAAGGCGGTGCTTGGGGACCCCCTGTCCCCTTTATTACGAAACCTATCAGAATGTCCCACACAGCTTTTCTGGGCTCTTGGGAGTTCTTTGACAGGTCCTGGAAACCTGGGGTGCAGGGTCCTTAGCTGGAGAATGTCTGTGTGGGAAGAAGTGCCCTGGACAAAATTATTACCATCCCTTTTTCCACCCCTTGTATTCTCTGATTCTGCATGGTTAGCCTGGGTGAGGAAACCTGGGAAGGGAACCTGGTTAGTGTTTTCAAATTTCCAAAGGGTGTGGAGTGTGAGGGGCCCCCAAGGGCAGAGCTGGACTCACCAAAGAGACATAGGGATTTAGAGTCCAGGTGAGTGGTAAGAATTGCAGTTACACCTGAAAGTATATAACAAGCCTCCCCTCGCTGGGAACTTGCGTGCAAGAGCTCAGCTGAGGCAGCACTGATGTGGGGGGCGGGGGCTTTGCCCACAGTGGGAGGCTGGCCCGCAGGCACCTTCAGGGACGCTGCGTCCATCAGGGCCCTAGTGTGCTGGTCAGAGCCCAGGAGGAGGGAAGGCCTCTGAACTATCTCCATGATTCAATCTACGAAGCAAAAGAGCTCTCTGCCTTTGAAAGTGCTGTCCTGCTTTGCATTCGTGAAAAGAGGCACTTCTCAAAGGGGGGCTTTGGCGGTCGCTATAGAGCGAGCCCTCCTGGGCCAGCAGGTCCAGACCAACTTCTGTGGAAGTCAGACCCTTCCCATTGCAGCCAGATTCTGGGTGTTACAGCCTTGGGGAAGCTCGAGTCTCACTCCTCGTTATTGTGAAAACAGCTATTGCAGGGTGTGAGGCAGTCTTAGCTTCTTGGCAATGAAAGTCTTCCCTTCTCTCAGAATTCTGTGGCCAGGCGAGTGAGAAATACCACAGGCTCTCACAACATCCCTGGGCCTTCATTGCCTGCTCTCCCTCCGGGAAGCTGACCATGGCCTCAGCCAGAACCCCACCCCCACCTCACCCAGCCCAGCGAGTCCCCTTTCACTTGTATGACCTTTGTTGACCCCAGCCCCCAGGACAGATGCTGGTCAGGTTTCACCCACAGGCTACAGCCCTGCCATCAGGCTGTCAGCCCCTTCCCGCCCGGCAGAGGCCCCTGCCTTCAGAGCTGGCTGGACTCAGCTCCCGACCTGCTTGACTCACCCCCTGAGAGGCTTGACAGCAAATTGTGAGGTTGACAGGTGGGTCCAGAAGTGGCTTTCCTGCTCACCCCCCAGTCCCCCAGGGGAGCTCTGGGCCCACACAAGGGCTCTGTGGAGCTCCCGCCCCAGTGTGGGGCAGGAGAAGGAGCCCAGGGTGACTCCACATGGTCTCAGGGCGGCGCTGGTTGACACGGAGGGTCTGGCCAGCGCCAGGGCTTTGTGGCACAGATCATCAGATGGGCAAGTGGAGCCTGCACCGAAGGCGGCCACACAGGGCGGGGCGACGTGGCTGGGTGGGACACCTGGAGAAGCAGGCCCAGGCTCCGGCGGCACGGACATGGCATCTCCACATCTCCAAGCAGCCACTGGGAGGACAGGGACTGAACCTGTCCTGGAAGCATCTGTTCCCTCACCCGGAATGTGCCTACTGCTTCTAGAAGGCCCTGGTGAGGCTTAAAGGGCACCACCCCAGGAAAGTGTGGGCATTTACTAAGTAGCTTCTGCATGCAAGTTCCCAGTGAGGGGAAGCTTGTTACATACTTGCAGGTTTAACTGAAATCCTTACCACTCACTTGGACTCTAAATCCCTATGTCTCCTCTTGGTGAACCCAGCTCTGCCCTTGGGGACCCCTCACGCTCCACACCCTTTGGAAATTTGAAAACACTAACCAGGTTCCCTTCCCAGGTTTCCTCGGCCAGGCTAAACATGCAGAATCAGAGAACTCTGTGTGCATTATTTCATTTAGTCATCACAACCACCCCCTAGGAGATCAGTTTCCTCCTTTTACAGAAACTGAGGTACAAAGAGAAGAAATAACTTGCCCGGGGACCATTGCTAGTCTGCCACAGAGCCTAGATCTGAACCAGCAAAGTCCAGCTCCAGAGTCCAAGCCCTAACCCAGTTGATGTCTGGGCTCCCTGCTGCTATCCAAGATGCTGCATAAAATATGGTCGGAGACCTCTTCCTCCCAGAGCCTGCGGGATATGACATTGGGTATGTGGTCCCACTTGGAATGGTCCCCTCTGAAGATTCTGTAGGAGCCCAAGTCCTGGACGTTCAAGCCTGCACAGGGATGACTAGAGCCATCCCATGGTTTGATCATGCTCTGCCACCACTCTGCACAGGGAGTGGCCCTCACACCATGGCATCAAACTCCCGCTTGTCAGGCTGGGGAAACTGAGGCTCAGGGAGGGAAAAGGAACTGCTGGAGACCTCAGAGCAGAGCCAGTCAGGCCACACACAGGGGATGGGTCAGCATTTCCTTTTAATCCAGCGAGTAGAGTTGAAAGCTACATCCTTAATGATTTGCAGTTGCCTCTGAGAAGCAAGCGATCGGAGTGCTTGCTCAAGGAGCCAGGCAGCAGAAGAACGTGTGAGGGCACCCTCGAGATCATTGAGAGAAAGTCATTTCATTTTTACTCACTGTCTGAAGGTTTGTCTCTGTTGAAGCTACTTCTTGGACAATGTCCTGGGTTCAGCCATTGACAGGTCTGCCTCCCAGCAAAGGGAGAAGACAAACCTATAACTCTCCCCACTAGTTCCTTGGTGGGTTTCTCTGCCCGAGAAAACTCAGGACAGTGTGTTGCACATCAGGAGTCAAAAGGACAATAGAAGGAGTCAGACAATCCCATGTTGACATGTTCGATCCTCCGTTTATCAGCTGTGGGGCCTCAGACAGGCCCTGCAATCTCCCTGAGTCTTAGTTTTCCCATCTGTAAAATGGGGACAGTCACAACCGTCACCACACTGATCTCTGCTGATCAGTGGGAAAGATCTGAATGAAAAGATTTTGTAAGCCCTAGAGGGTCGTACATGAGAGAATAGTTATTGGTGTTCAGGGAGGTTTGCTGTATTAAATAAAATTTAATTTAATATTAAAATAGTACTACTGCATAAAGAGGAACTTAGAGGGCACAGAGGACCCATTTACGGAGCTCATTCCCGTTATGCCTGGCAATGAGATGCGCAGGCGGCGTGGGAAGCAACATTGCTGTAGGAAATCCTAAATCTCCATGCCAGCAGTAGTTCTAACCGTGAGCCGCCCAGATCCTCCATTCTTTATTCACTGGTCCCCGGTGTGACAAGGTCCCCTCTGCCCCCTCCCCATTCTAGCTGAGACACAGTGGTGGATTGGCTGGTTGGCCCAGAGTAGAGCATTCATCAGAATCACCTGGAGGGAGCATTAAACAGACTTCTGGGCTCCACCCCAGAGTCCCTGGTTCAGGAGGCACCAGACGAAGCATGCGAATTTGCGATTCTAACAAGGACCCAGGTGTTGCTGATGCTGCTGATCTGGGGAACTGACTTTGAGAACCTAGGACATACTCAGCACCTACTATGTTAGGTACTGGGGTCAGGGTGGAGGGAGGGAAGGGAGCTCACAGCTTGGCTTGGCTGGTATCAATACCGCCTCCTTCAGGAAGGCTTCCCTGACAAGACCAGTCCCTTCCCCACCCTCATTCCAGGTTGGGCTGTGACCCCTCTGTGCTCCAAACACATCCTGTGTGGGTGTGCATTGCTTTATTCCGGAACAGCTAGATACACACTTGTCACTGTCAGCTGAGGGGTTGGGGGCGGATGAGGGGAGACAGGGACACTAATGCTGTGTGGGTCACTTCTTAGCCAGGTACCCTCTTGAGTTTTGACACCTTCCCAGCCTCAGCAAGAGAGACTAAAAGGACGAATAAAAGGAAAGTAAGGTCCCAGGTATGTCTGTTTCCTAAACGGTTTTGAATTATCTCTGAGCCAGCTCAGTTGTCTAATTTAAAATAATCCTATTAAGGCAAGGTGGGGCGATGAAGGGAGGACAGAAAATTCACACTTAGTACCGTTATAAAGCTAGCATGGGTTAACCTTAGGAAGCCCTGCAATGAAGGTGCGGTTTCATTGCCATTACACAGATGACAATGCTCAGGCTCAGAGAGGGTGAGCAGCTTGCCCGCGGTCACACAGCCAATGGACTCGGGTGAGCCTGACCGCAAAACCTTTACTCCCCACTGCTGCGCTGACGTCTCAAGTGAGGAAACGACAGGTCTGAACGTTCCCTTGCCCTTGTGTTGGTGAGAGGCACCTTGGGTTGTTGAGGCAGAAGCAGTTGTGCCCATTCCATGGTGTGTCACTGTCCCAGTCAAACACATGCTCCAAAACTGGCAGTGCCGACGCCTGCACCAGGCGCTGCTCCAGGCTTACGGTTCCCACTGAGCCCTGTGATTCATCCTCTTGCACTCGGAACGAACAGGCTCAGCCTCCGCAGAAGGCTTCTCGGGGGATCTTAGACCTGCCACCCTTACCTGGTGCACCCAGCGAACGCCTCCTCCTCCGCCGTTGGCCCCAGTTGGGCTCCCATGATGCTTCCTGCCCCCTGCAAGGCATACAGCTTCCCAGAATGCCTTGGGCTTGCAAGGAAATTAACAATTGTGTTTGTACTAGGAGCTTTTTGCTATGTACTAACGAGTAACAGTTGTAATTAATATTTAACACGTGTGAACAGCAGGTCTGCAGAGAAAGGGGGGGTTTAAATGAGAGAGCGTGGATCACTTGTTTCCTTTGGCTAATGTGTTACCGAGGGACAGGTTTTTCCAGTTGGCTTTTCTGTTTGACTTATGAATGAATTCATTTAGTGACCTTAAAAAAAGAAAAACACTAGCGTTTAATAGCTTTGATTCATCTGCTAATTATGCTGATAGATAGACATGTTCCTTTAAGTGCCTTTGTCTCCTTTGTGGAAAAAAAACACAAAGATTTGGTAGAATGTCTCTGCTCTTCTATTTGGCAGGTCAGAGATCTTCATGTGGATAGAGATTTTTAAGCTCCATGAGATCAGAGACTCTGCCTACCCTTTCACACCTGGGTCCCCACCTCGATGAGTGCCTGGCACATAAGGAACATGCAGTTATTTGTTCAGTTATTGAATAAGTCAGGTCTCAGGGAAGCCCACCCCAAGTTCTCTTTAGGACGCTACAATGCATACGTAATCAGGGGCCTCCTTGCGCAGAGATGGTTTGTCTTCAGACCCCTCTTTTGTGCTCTACACTGCCTTCTCTCCAAACGAGGCTGAGGGGCCTGCACTGGGAGGGGCGTTTCTGAGCGGCTGTTGACTGCTGTGGTTGCCGCCTCTAGTCTGAACCCCCAGGGAGAGAATGTGTCCTGCCCGTCTGAGGATTACCCAAGCATCGGGTGCCACATGGGATGAGGGCACTAGCGTGTCAGTGGATGGCAGGTAGCCCTCTGAGAGCCACGCACCTGGCTTGTCCCCTCCCGTCTCTCCAGCCTTCCCTCACTGCCATCTGTGGCGGGGCAACAGCAGAAACATATAAACAGATGGGCCGGGGAAACTCGTTTCTACAAATGCCCACCCTGTTCCGTGCAGATCCTCTGAGGCTTGTGGATGGGGAGAAAAGCCCCTTTCTCAGGCCCTAGGATTCAGGTGTCTGTGGGTGACTGCAGGTGGAGTGTCAGGGGACACTGCATCAGACGTTAGCAGGCTTTCTCCATCTGAGAGGTGAGCCCAGTGAAGACTAGCAGAGTGTGCACGATTTCAAGTGCCTCGGGTCTGGATGTAAAGCCCTGTGTTGCTACTTGCTGGTGGGGTAACTTAGGCAAGTTGCTCCTGTTCCCCCGTGTATGACATGGAGTGGCGGTGAGTGCCAAGAGTCCGGCACAGTGAGCGCGCAGTGCATGCCGGCTCTTGGTGTCACTGTTGTTACTATTACACTGCAAACAGGATTTGTGCTGAACTCATCAGAGGCCTCTGGCATTCAGAAGACCTAGGTTCAGGTCTAAGTTCAAGTCTAGCTATTGACTTGGGGCAAGTCAGTCCCTTTTTGAACCCTCTTTTTCTCATCTGTAAAATGAGTTATCACGGTAGAGATGGCTTGCTTTGGCAGGTAAAGGCCTCTGTGTTTGGATCATTTCATCATTTTTATCAGGATTTTTCTTTACATTTCCTGTAGCCAAGAAGCAGCCTTCGGGGCCTTTGCACCAGGCAGCACTGCCCGTGTTCCTTCAGGGGTGCAGAGTAAGAGGGTGAAGGCCGCACCTCCTTGTGCCAGGCTCCCTTCC
>PVJD01012910.1:0-37080 GCA_004026545.1 Mormoops blainvillei | reverse complement strand
GTTTCTCCATTTCCTATACTATTATTAACCTCCCCCTGTCTATTTTGTAACTACATTTATGCTTCTTATTCCCTACCTTTTTCCCTCTTCTCCCCCCTCCTCCTCCCTGCTGATAACCCTCCATGTGATCTCCATTTCTATGATTCTGTTCCTGTTCTAGTTGTTTGCTTAGTTTGTTTTTGTTTTTGGGTGCTTCTTAGGTTCAGTTGTTGATAGTTGTGAGTTTCTTGTCATTTTACTGTTCATAGTTTTGATCTTCTTCTTTTTCTTAGATAAGTCCCTTTAACATTTCATATAATAAGGGCTTGGTGATGATGAACTGCTTTACTTTGACCTGATCTGGAAAGCACTTTATCTGCCCGTCCATTCTCAATGATAGCTTTGCTGGATAGAGTCATCTTGGATGTAGGTCCTTGCCTTTCACAACTTTGAATACTTCTTTCCAGCCTCTGCTTGCCTCTTAAGATTTCTTTTGAGAAATCAGCTGACAGTCTTATAGAAACTCCTTAATAGGTAACTGTCTCCTTTTCTCTTGCTGCTTTGAAGATTCACTCCTTATCTTTCATCTTGGGTAATGTAATTATGATGTGCTTTGGTGTGCGCTTCTTTGGGTCCAACTTCTTTGGGACTCTCTAAACTTCCTAGACTTCATGGAAGCCTATTTCCTTTGCCAGCCTGGGGAAGTTTTCCTTCATTTTTTAAAAAATAAGTTTTCAATGTCTTTCTCTTCCTCTTCTCCTTCTGGCACTCCTATGATTCGGATGTTGGAACATTTAAAGTTGTCCTGGAGGTTCCTAATTGTTTCCTCATTGTTTTGAATTCTTGTTTCTTCATTCTGTTCTGGTTGAATGTTATTTCTTCCTTCTGCTCCAAATTGTTGATTTGAGTCCCAGTTTCCTTCCCTTCACTGTCTGTTCCTTGTGTATTTTTCTTTATTTCACTTTGCATAGCCTTCACTTTTTCCTCTATTTTATGACCATAGTCAACCATTTCTGTGAACATCTTGATTACCAGTGTTTTGAACTCTGTACCTGATAGGTTGGCTATCTCTTCATCACTTAGCTGTATCTTTTCTGGAGTTTTGATCTGTTCTTTCGCTTGGGCCATATTTCTTTGTCTCAGTGCTCCTGGTATGTTGTAAGGGGCAGAGCCATAGGTATTCACCAGGGTGGGACAACTCTCCTCCCTGCATGGTGGTGCTGTATGTGGGGGAGGGGTCAGAGAGGGAACTCTACCACTTGCTCAACCCTTGCTCCACTTTCAGTCACTTTCCCCCACTACCCACAAGCAAATTGGGCCCTTCTGGTGCTGATTCGAGGTGGGTGGGTTTGTGTAGGCTCTGGGACCCTGTGGGTCTCTCCAACAAACTCGATTGTGAAGCTAGGAGTTTCTCCTGGTGTCATAACCCCCACAAGTGTTTACAGATAGAGGTTTTGAGTCTTTCTTTAACCACGCTGGAAACCTGGGTTGCATGATCTGTCTCGCTCCCCAGTTGTTCCTCCCAGTTTATCTGCACAGAAATGTGGGACTGCCCTGTCTGCCAGCCACTGTCTCGCCGCCTGTCTTCTCCCCTGCAACCCTGGGCTGCCTGTCTCCGCCCATTCTACCAGTCTGGATGAATGTTTCTTCTTTAACTCCTTGATTGTCAGACTTCATACAGTTTGATTTCCTGTAGTTCTGGTTGTTTTTTGTTTTTAAATTTGTTTTTGTCCTTCTTTTGGTTGTGCGAGGAGGCAAAGTGTGCCTACTTATGCCTCCGTCTTGGCGCAAGGTCAGATTTTTGAATTTCTAATTGATGCAAGAGAATGGCCAGTCATTTCCCTTTTATGTTTTTTCCCTTAAATTTTTTAATCATCTTTGTCAATTCTTAGTAACAAGCTTATATTGGCTTCATATAATACATTAAAATTAGGAAAGGTTTCCCCATTTTCATTCTCTAGATAAATTGATATATGATTGAAATGATCAGTTTTTTAAACACTCAGATTTACTATAAAATACTATTCACTTCTTTTTAAAGGATGATTCTTAATTACTGATTAAATTTCTTTAACAAATTACATGACAATTCAAATCTACTTTTTAAGTCAGGTGTGGTAAGTTATGATTTTCTATAAATTTATCCATATATCTAAATTTTCAAACTTTTTGCCTAATGAGGTATATTAGTCTTTTCATACTATATTTTAATGTCTGCTATATCTATATACATGTTCAATTATTTTATTACCAACATTTCATGGCTAATAGGACTCTGTTGTGCTTTTCTGCATTCCTTAAGCTGGATGCCCAAATGACCCAAGTGACTAGAGAAGGCATCATAAAAATGGCACTTGGACTCATTCTCCTCCTGTTGCCTTCCTGTTCATCACTAATCTCAGGGATCCTTCTTTTTAAATTTTATATTTATTGGTTTTATAGAGAGAGGGGAAAGGAGAGAGCGAGAGCAAGAGAGAGAGAGAGACCGCGATCTGTTGTTCCCTTCTTTGTGCATTCACTGGTTGATTCTTGTACCTGTCCTGACTGGGGATCGAAACCTGCCACCCCGGCCTATAGCGGCAACGCCCTAACTGACTGAGCTGCCCAGCCTGGCTGGGATTCCTCGATGTTCTTTCGCGTATGATTGATTTTCACCTAGTTTGAAATTTTCTAAAGGAAAAAACCTCTAGTGATCACCCTTAAGAATCCTATTTCAACTGTGACTTACACAAAAACTATTAAACTAGAGATTTCTACCCAGTATGACAACATAATTTTTACTTTTAATCACTTGATTTCTAAAGAGCAGATTTTTTGTATGCTGTGTGTGTTGTTGTGTGTGTGATCATTTTGTCACATTGATGTGTAAAATTCACATATATACATAAGATCGACAAAGTCGGAATCTATGAACATATGTGTTTTATGGTCATTAGTTCCTACAGCAGTATTTGGAAATATACCATCAATATAATTATTTTCACTCCAGAGTTACGAAAATGGAGAGATTGAAAAATAATTTTTAAGGTACCACAACAAATTAAGGTAAAAACCTGAATTAATTTACCGATGCTTTCTTAACCTAGATTTAAAAAACTCTTCTCTAAGAATATCATATATTTGTAATTAGCCAAAGCATCTCCATTGTTGTTTCTAGGATTGATATTTGCTGGATGGACAAAAGGACCTTCTCACTCAAGGGCTGTGAATGCACTCCAGGTGCCTAGTGGCAAGACCACAGCCACAGTCGCCACTAATGTTAGTTTATCAAGTCCCAGAATAAGAAGATCAGTAAGAAAACTACACTTAAAATATATATATATCTATCTATCTGTATATATATATATATATCTTTCATACTTCTCAGAAACATAAGAAAGGACATTTTTCTTACATGCTTTTAGGAAATCTATAGCAAGATAGGGCAGTGGCTTAACTCTCTATATCTTAAAATATAAAAAGTAGTATTTTTATTTTTCAAAAAGTAGTGTTTTTAAATAAACATAAAGCTGAGATATGATGTACCTAGATTTTCATGGAGATAAATTAAGCAACAAAGGGTCGCCCTGCAGGTTAAAGTGAGTAACGTATTCATTCACACATCTTTTAACAACTACTTTACAGGGGAGCCAGAGTGGTGTATGGCTGGACTGACAGTCAAAGAACTTGCTTCCAGCACTATGACCTGCATCTGGTGTTTTCTGTGTCTGGCCCTTCAGATAATATCTAAAGATGTCTCCAGATCTGTGGCTCTGTATAATCTAGGGTAACAGAGAATTACCTGGTTTCCCTCTCAGTGCCTATACCAAGGGCTACTGGAACTGTAATCCTGAGAGCTCCTGATAAGATTAAATCCGGGTTAGCTTGGGGGCAGATGCAGTGGTAAGTGGAGGGTAGAAAAAGATTGAACTGATTTGGTACCATAAAATGTTTACTGATTGATTTTTAGTTCACAATTAGTCATCTTGATTATACAAGTCACTATCTAGGTTTCTTTGAGCTCAACAAACTGGATATATCCTTCTGATATAATGCAAATGAAGCTTAAAGGCACCAGCTTATTTTTAGGTTATATCTACCAGGTTAAATCGGTCAGCTAGAAATAGAAACATAAAACCTTATAACAAATCAAAATAATTTTTACTCATGCCATTGAATTAGATGCATATGGCAACCTGTTCATCTAAGATGAGGTCATGGCAACAAACTAGAGGCAGCACCATTGCTGTTGAATTCTATTCTTCCAAAGGACAAAACAGCACTTTGTGGGCTCTGCCAGTTGTTGAGGAGACTGAACAAACCTTGGGGGATTCACTGTGCATTTCCGCCCCCTGTTCTCGGAAAGGTAGACACATTGTGGAGATGTGGCTGGGGCACTGACTTTAAAAAAGGTAGGAGGGATTACAGGTTTACAGACTTGCATAAACTTGGGCACTGGACTGCTCTGCCCTGAGAATAAGTATTCTGCTATGATTTAATATGTAAAAGACATGGTGTTTGGCTGCCTCTTTGAATTAGTTAGAATGTTTTTGGCTGCGAGTAACAGAAAACCCAATTCAGACCAGCTTAAGTAATAAGGGAATAAAGCTATACCACGGGCAAGGGTTGGGGAGGGCTCCACGTCTCCTCCCCTTCAGTCCTCTGGGCCCTGCCCTTCTATGTGCATCATGTTTATCCTCAGGCTGGTAGCCAGATGGACTCAGCAGTTCTGAGACTCCATCTTCCCACAGCAACATAGAGAAAGACAGCCTGTTTCTCTTTCTTTGGATAGTGTTGTGAGAAGACATGTGCAAAAAAATAATCTGACACAGTCCCAGCAAACTTCCACTTACATCTCATTTGTGGAAGGCTTAACCAGGAGTTTTGAAATAACCGCTGGTTAGAGGTAGGGCCCAATCCCGGAGTTAGGAGCAAGCACTTTTACCGTGTTACTGATATAAAATAGGGGAGGCACGGAATAGATTCTGAGAAAACAATGTTTTCGCAGTTTAAAATACAATTGACTAGAAACTAGGTGCAACTTATAGTAAATACTGGACTTTAGCGGTAGCTATTCCATATTGAGAACTGACTAGTCGATAGGCAGCGTGCTAAGCACGGCATTTGAATACCCTCATTTAATTCCTATAATCTAGGGTAGGAGCTATTAATGCCCATGTTTCCCACATGAGATTAAGCCTTTCGGAGATTAGGCAACTTGCTCTAATTTACATAGGGAATTAGTAGTAGAATCAAGCAGCATAATGCTACAACCCTTGATCGTAACAGTTTTCTATCTCATACAGCAAAGTCCTCCAATTCGTGGGTCAGAGATCAGGATATAATGAACCATTTAGTTATATAGACAATAGTATCCTGTTGAGGGCTTTCCCTTTGTAGTTTTCTATGGGTAGTATTTCGTGGAGTCTAGTGAATCTAATGTTTGATTTTCAAAATGATAAACTTGGGAGAACATTACAAACTCTTTTAGACAAAGGACATTTGTTTAAACATACATAAACAATAAGGTATCATGGCAGCAAAACCTTCCCCCAGTGATTAAAAACTTAGTTTTCTAAGTGAAAAAAAAATGACTACAAAAGAGATTACTTAACAATTTAGTAGCTTTTATAAGGAGATCATATAACCTGGGAGAATATGTACAATAGCAGGACAATGAGAAATTTGTAAAAAGAAAACTGTTGTTGGCTCGATAGAATGCTCTGAGACCTGTATCCATCCGTTGTACAGAACCATTTAGTGGATGTGGGGACAACTTTATTGTGTGATGGAAAGTAATAGGTGACCAATGATTTTTTTTTTATTGTTTTAAAAAGTAGTTTAGAAATTGAATATGAGGCAAATTAAGGGAACACACAGCTATCGCATTGTAAATGTTATTAACTATCTATCTTAGCTGCTAACATGAAAGCATAAATATTTGAAGATATTTTCTTTTTCTTTTATTCTGGAAAAGTAGGACACTTAATTGTTTGGATGTTCTTAGAAATCTCAGTTGAATCCAGAAATCAATTTCAGAAGAGATGTTCTTTACCCCATTTTATTTTTCACATGACACTTCCTATTTGTCCCTGAACAGGTTTTGCAAGAAGAAACTCTGCCCATTCTGTAGGCAGGTGGCTCCCTGCTCTGCTGTTTTGGACCTTCAATCACTGGTGACACGCCTGCAGTCCACAAAGTCCTGGGTGTCTCTCTTAGCTATCATCATCTGAAAGACATCTAAAAGGGTTTTTCAGTGCTTGAGAGCATTAGGTTTCATTTCTTGCATTCCACAATGTAAGTGGAAAAGTTGATCCACACTGACATGAAGGGCTCAATTCTGCACAAATTTTTTGTTTTTTCCACCAGGCATAATCCTTTCTTTCTCTATTTTTTTTTTTTTCTGCAGGGCTCAAGTTCATCTCAAAATTGTTGACTCTTTCCTAGAGACACATCCCCCAGCAAAACTAAACCCATCTCACTGAAATTGACAGCTACCAGCAAAAGCATGGCTATTTTAGTACTAAAGACACATTAGCAGAATGACTGAACTTGTTAAGTAGCAAAATGTAAAGGCAGTGTAGTGAGATTAAGAAGAGTTAGTCATCAGCTCCTGTTGTTTTTTTAAAATAAACTTACCATGCTTTTACAAGAGCATTATTTTAATAAAACAATTCACAAATAAATACAAAAGGGCAAATATAGAGACATATTGCAAGTAAGTATGCATACCAAAAAGGTAAGTGCAAATTAGATTTGAATATTCATGAGTCACAAATCATTGACAGTTTGAAATAATGCAAAACAGCTTTATAAATGAGGTTAAGGCAAGGGACATCAAAGAAATGCATCGCTAAATCAATAGCAATTCGATTGTGCATATACTTGTAAATTGCAGTTACAGTTTTTGTGACATGGGAGAAAAAATACTGTGTATCTGATGAAGGAGGAAAACACATAAATATTCCTTTTGTATATTATATTTTTCCACTTCATCATGATTTTTGGAAACCAGCCAGGTAGAAAGTGGTTGGGCATCATATCCCCTCACCCTCACAAAACAGTGTCCTTTTCAGAGACTGAGTTTCAGGCTCTGCCTGAAGTGCCCTTGCTTGCTCTCCTAAACAATTCAATATACACCCATTCCTATAGAGTTGCTTTCTAAAATGAAGGTTATTATCTGGCATACAATGACTTAGAGGATGTCTCAACTCTTGAATCTCTTCATGACAAAATAACTTCCACTGGAGATGATGTAGTTTTAATTTTTTTTGTATCTTAACTTAGAAGAAAGCAGATGAATTCAAAGTATAAGAATACTTTGTAAGATTACATTGAAATAATTTGAGATGTGAAATATAGGCAACTTTGAAATTTAAATAAAAATCGTTTTATTTTGTTCAGCAAGTAATGTCACTGATTCTTTTGTACCAGTGGCTTTGGGACACATATGAGTACACACATGTTCATGTGCATGAAGAGATACTTGAAATGGTAGGACGTACAAATTAAAGACTTTTTTAGGGCCTTCCTTAAAGTAGAAATGTGCTCGATTAATTTTTCTCAGAAGTTTCTATTTGGGTTACTACTGTCTATAAGTAATGACATATTTCTCCAAGATGCTCACCTCGGCCAGACCCTGACCGTGTTTTGTCTGCCTTCTAGGATGACTGATGAAGTTAGTGATGTCATGTGACAATCATGGCACACAACAGCACTAATTTTGGAAGAGGCTGGGGGATTGTGGCCTGTTTAGAAAATTAATCTATATCATCTTTCTGGGCCATGTTTAAGGCAGACATTTAGATTTGGGAGGTGAGATTCAGATGTGGTATAATTAGAAAGAGAGAATTTTGAACTGTCTCCATTCATCGGCTGTGTTAGGAAAGAGGCTGAGAAGACTTCTATGCTATTAATAGTCAAGAATATCCACAGCTTCCAAAAGCAATGGCCTTGGTAATTTTTAAGGTCTTTATGGGAAGTCTGAAATTATGATTTGTCAGTATTGCTTCAGCTCAAGCTGAGCATTATATTTGTAAACCATACCTTGTGGTTTTCTAGCTAAAAATTTCTTTACTCTCAACATTATTAACTCATCTGATAGCAATAAGCAGCAAGAATTTCTATTACTCCTTTGAGCACATGTTTTGTCATGATATAGTATGAGACTTTTTAAGTTACCCAAATTTCTTTTAAATTGTTTAGCTACAGTATGTGATTTAATGACTGCCAATAGCAGGAGTCTATATAGGCAAACACTATTTTTCCTTTATCGTAGTTCCATTTCTTTAGTTCCTCTTTTTAGTCCCAACATTATTTTAGTTCCATTCGGTCATAAATACTAAAACTTTCTTGTCGGGAGAATAATTTACAACACCTATATATTTGATTATTTTGATTAAGTCCTTCTTCATATGTGTGTGAGCACGTGTGTATGTAGTACTTAATTTCTAATTTAAAACACAACTTTTATATATATATAGTTTTAAAAATTGCTTAATCTCTAAATTAAAACATAATATATATTGGACTAGCCAAAGAATCTAGTCATTTTATTTTTTCTTACAATCTATTATATGAGAGAAAGGCCTTTCTCCCTGCCCTCCCCCCCCCTTTAAAAGGGGGAGGTAATATATCCAACTTTGATTCCTACAGCAGAAAAGTGCCTGACTAGCCAGTGCCCTCACTGAGAATTTCTTTAACCATCCCCCTTGTCTAGGATCAAGAAGTTAGAGGTCCTGGGAGCTGTCATTTCTAGTAATTCAATATCAAAATGGAAAAAAAGATAGAATAAAATAAAAGACTTAGCATTGATTCTGATTTACTTAACATTGACTTACTGAATGCCAATGAAGTCTTGTCTTATCATGCGAGGAAACAGTCTCTTTCTATCCTAAATGTCACTTTGGGAGACCCTTAGACCTCATGCTCATTTTGCTATGTAAATAGAATTAATTTTATCTGCAAAGAGCAGTGGAGTGGCAGTTAAGGGACTTCTATTTCCTATTCTGCCACAAACTGCTGCTACGAACTTGTACAAGGTACTTCCAATTCTTTGAATCTCTGTTTCCTTAATTATAAAAGAAGAGGTTGGTTTAGAAGCAGCAATTTTCAAATTGTGCCTCTGAAGCCCTAGGGCTGTGAGAAACCAGCAAATCTTGGTGGAGGAGGGAAGACTAGTTGGTGGGACTCAGGGCACAGACCATTACTTTGTTTCTTGTTTGCATATTAAATTTAGCAAAATTTAATTTGAGAAAAGGGAAATCCTTTAGAAGTTTAAAAACACTGAATTAAAAAGAATAATGGTTACATAGATTTCTTGTGGTTAGCCAATTTGGATCTGCAACCTATTTTGCTCCATAACTATTGCAATGAATACTGAGGTGGCCAGAATGATTATATTCTTGGTTTCTCCTTTTAAACAGAGGCTGTAAACAGTCCCTAAAGCCTTACAAAAGAGAGGGTGTAATAATTTGGCATTATTTCCATGGAAAATTGGAAGTCATCTAAAGAGAATCAAAAGAAGAAAAGACAAAACAGAAAGTGCAATCTTCATAAAGTTTTAACTGAACTTATACATGATATCAAGACAACTATTTAGCATGGCAATCACCTCTCAGCCAGGTCTGCTCTTTCGCTGGGCCACCTGGCTGCACACCTCCAAGGGGCAATATTGCACTGTAGTGTAACTGAACGGTGCCCCTGAAGCTGAGCAAAGCACCACCTATATGGTTCTTCCAGGCTTGGTTTCTTAGCTGCTTCTCTTTTAAGGTCTACTTCAGAGATCCTACGGTGCTACATCCTCTGTCACCACTTCCTTTCTTCAAGAGCTAAATTTTAAAAAAAGAAAAAGAGGACGAAGAATTCATCGCTCTTTGCTTTCCAGGGATTCGGGTTTTAATCTTTTCTGGGATACTTACCATATTGTGTTATACTTCATTGTGTCTGGATGCCCATCTTCCTTGCTAGGTCTCAAGCTTTTAGAAGCCAGGGGCTGGGTCTTAACTATATTTGAAGTCTCAATCCAGCACTAGTCCTGGGACTGTGAAATACTCAAAATAAACATTCTTTGGAAAAAAAAATGCACAGTAGTAAATTTTTAAACAAATCATCCATCTAATTATTACACTCAAGTGATTTTAAGATCTTAATAAAAAATAGTGGTACTCTCTTTTTGCCATGTATACTCAACCATTCAATTCAATGCAACAAATACTGTGCTGATTGTGTGGTATCCTACATTCAAGGTTGTATCATGCATAAACCTTATCCAGGAGGCAAGCGAGTTAGTAAGACCACAGCCTTCATAATTAAAATATGAGACAGCACATGATTAATGATATATTATAAGCATGACTAAAGTGCTTTGGAAGCTCTAAGGACTTGGGATTAATTGAAGAATTCTACATAGAATCAGCACTTGGTTTGGGGGAACAGTAGGATTTCAGGCAAAAACACAATAGGACAAGGGCAAGGTAGAACACTATAGGTAAGGGGATTTCATTGTACACAAAAATGATTATGCATTAGATTAGAAATTGTACAGATTTTGCAGTAGTTGGGGAGAAGGCTGAAAAATTAAGTTGAAGACTTACTCAAATACCATACTAAGGAGTTTGGCATTATTTCCATAGAAAATTGGAACTCATCTAGAGAGAATCAAAAGAAGAAATACTCTGGCTTATAAAACTTAGTCTGGTAGTACCTTGCAAAATAATTTGAAGGGCAAACATTGAAGACGTGGAAAATAACCCAAGCAAAAGATACTCTAAGGGCTTAGTTTGTAAGGTGGCTGCTGGAGGGGCGGGGGTAGGAGAAGGGAATAAATGTGGCAGTAAGATAAACTAAGAGATAAAAAATTTAAAATACTCCTGCGTATGATGAATAGATGACATGTAAGAGGTATTGTCACAAAGATTATTACACAAACCCTCAACTTGCTAATATTAATTTTCAACACCTTTGATGCCTTCAACATTATTTAAACTATCAAAGAAATTAATCACTGGTAATATTTATGTTTATTTTATACTGAGGTGGTAATGTTATTCCTAAATCTGTTGTCACACTTGTCATACTTTCCATTAGGTAATCAATCTATCAAGGGTCTTATTCACAACTCTAACAACCAATGCCTTAAATGTCTTGTTTTTCCTATTTCAGGTTCAGGCCTGGACTTTTCTTAATAACTTTAAACAATTCAAGACACCCATGCTGATAACATATGTGAATTTAGGGCACTCTATCTTTAGTACAAAGCCAATTTATCATCTAATCTTTTGTTTAAAATTATAATGTATTATACCTTATCGGTAACATTTGACTTAGAATTTCCTAAATGCTAAATGGATATCTCATCTTAAATTTTAAAGAGGTAAATCCAGGATCAGTGGTATTGACACAAGATCCAAAGATGGGGACTTGCCTGCGTGCGCAGGGGGAGATGTTCCGGAGAAGAACAAGAAGCAGGCACACACTTGGAGTTACTTTGCTGCTGAGCTATGACAGGTTCTGCTGGGCGCTGGTGGCGGACTGGGTCTGGGGGAGGTGCTGGGATGCAGGACAAGAGGAGATGGGAGCAGAGGGAGCACGGTGCCTCAGGGAGCCTCAGGCCCCATTCTCTCTGCTGTTTTCCAGTCCCTCCTCACAGAGGACTCCGCATACATGCTGCTCACTCCCCCTTTAGAGGACGTGCTCGCCTTCAGATCTTGAGGCCGGGCTGGTGGGGTGACTAGGTAATTTGAGGAATCTTTTCCTTAATAATATACTCAGAAGTTGAATCACCTGTCATCTAGGCTTCGATCCTATTTTTGGGTGAGAGAGCATATAAGTCTTAATGTTTTTTAAGCCTTCACAAAAGGATATGTAACACATATACTTAAAAATCCTTTCTGGAATCCAAAGCTTGTTTTTTTGTTTTGTTTTGTTTTCTTTTTTTTTTTTAACCATGTAACTTGAAAGTATCTTTTATTAAAAGTGCAACTTATGTGCAGAGCACTCTATAGGATTTAAGGGATATATGCAGGTAGAAGCATTCCTACACTCCATAAAATTTTGATTTTTTTGGTAATTCAATGCTAATAATACAGACCATCTTGATGGAATAAACAAGATTGAATTGATCGAAATTGCTGGTATGCATCAATTTTCTCAAATGTTATATTGTACTTTTTCTAAACAAATAGCCGATACTTAAAAATTCCTATGAAGCATTTGTATATATATATATATATATTTTTTTTTTTTTTAAAGAGAAGGAAAGAAGCAAGGGGCTGATTAAAACAAAATTCAGGATGATGCTACGTTAACTATGGAGAAAGGAAGGGAAGAGGAATGGACTGGGGAAAGGCTCAAGATCCTGGTGTTGGGAACTTACTCGTCTACTTTATTTACTTACTCATGCATTTTACCTATATGCTGCAAATATTATTTTGAATTAATTTAATATTTGATAAGATCACTTAAAGGAGAGAATTTTAAGACATGGTTCAAGTCATGGTAATGAAATCATTATGTTATAAATATTAGGGCTGTGGAATTAAGCAATTGATTGTTGATGAAAGCGTCCTGAGTTTTCTGTTCGAACCTATTATATAAATAGGATATTAAGTAGTATAGGAAAAAGAAAAGTATGAAAACAGAAAAAGACATCAATAGGTTGCTAAGGAATTCCAGCTCTTCCAGGGCCTTTTTGCCCAAGTGGGACGAGCTGCGCACACAGCCCGTGTAAGACCCCGGCCCCTGCCTTGCACAGAAAAGCACCGACGACTGCTGTCAGCTGTGAGCCTTGCCTGGTCCTTCCCCGAGATCAAATAAAAGCAAAGTAATGCCACCCCCGATCCCAATCAGTTGTCTTTATTTTCAAGATATTTCCCATGGCATCATCTTCTTTCAAAGTTCTAGATTAATATTTACTTACTGACCAACACTAACATGAAACCCCGAGTGGTGAAGAACTGATACGTTCTTGGAAATATGCAGGCGATACACCAGTGAGGTCTCTTTCCTCAGGAATTCACTTCAGTCATTAGTTTGTGTTTGTTTCTTTCCTTCCAATTCAATCTTTGTTTTTCTTGTGGCAACTGTATTTGGTCTGAAGAGTTGGAAAAAAACACCCTAGGCTTTTTATGAAGTGGGTGAATTAAAAGTGAACTGCATGCCCTGGATACATTCAGAACCTTAGGTCTCTTCACCCTGAAATATAGTTGAAGCAGTAGCCTAGAGGTGAAAAAGCTTCTAAATCCCTTTATCACTCAAAGCCTATAATCTCTTTGTGTTAACCAAGTATACACAAGAATGGTAACAGAACTTAAATCTCTGCCTCAGATAGGAATTGGGCTCTTTGGCTTTACTCACCAGCACAAAACATTTAAAACCCAAAGGGACCATTTGGGACGTTGTTTATTTTGATGACCAGATAGGATCCTTTGTTTTGTAAAAGCCACATGTCCATTCGGGCTTCTTGGGAAATTTTTGTTCTAGCAACCTATAATTATTTGCTCCCAAACTTCATATCTTTTGTCTGAAGCATCTACAAATACAAGTAGTTGTTTAACTAATTTTCTCTTGAGCTTAATTTGGCAATTATCAAATCACATTTATCAATGCAATGACTGAATCAGATGTGACCCCGACATCAACGTTTTAAAAAGCCTCTGCAGCCTTTCCCATTATTTGAAGTTATAGTAGACACAAGCAAGAGCTTGACTGGATCGATAAGATACAAAAATGTACTCTCCTCTGTCATTTCAAAGTCATCTATTAAAACAACTCAAATATAAAATTCGACTGCATCGGAATACAAATAGAACAGCATAATGAGGCTTATGTTTAAAAGTGCAAAGAGCAGTTTGGAAAGTATTTTAGAAAGAATTAATCTAATTCTAACTATTAACATTTCTTCCATCATTTGATTTTCATTCTTGTATATGTGGATGACATAAAAGTGCTATTTATAATTTATAATTCTCTCTCTCTCCTTCCCTACCTTCTCCCCTTCATTCCCCCTCTCCCTCTCTCTCCTTTCTCTTTTTCTCATTCTAGTGTTGCTATCTCTTGCTGTGTGGTGAATCACTTTAAGTGAACTAGATTTTTCTTTTCTCAGACATACGAAGTTGATGTAAATGAATATTCAAAAGATATAGAGGACCGAGCAAGAATAATTCTTGAAATTATAATAGGTTAGGTGAACTCATAATTAGGTTCTTGGTGAGTTTGCAGTGGGTTATTTATGACCCCTTATTTACTCAGAAACCGTGTTTGCTTCTGGCAAGTTAATTTTACGCTGCAATGTGGAATAATGCTTAGCTTTCTATAACTGTTGAAAAGGCACTGGCAATATTATATCACATGTTCTGCTTCATGGCTACTGCTAAGGCTACACGGAAATATGGACAATGGTTAATTAATAGCCTCCTTCTGTCTTCACTATTTCTTAAGTTTGTGAACACTAGAAAATATCAATGAAAACTTAAAAATCGTTACATATGGCTAGATCTCAAAGTTATTTTTTGCCATCCTTGTAAGGAATACTTCACATCCTATATATCTTGATATCCTATGTACAGAAAGTGACATCTACTGGAGAAAGCAGAACTGAATATGTACTTTCCAAACTATTTTCCTGCTAAATTTCCAGACAAGTTGCACCATCCTCCAGATTATCCTGAATTCCTAAAACAAAGAAAGATTTTATGTAGCTTTATATGGTGTAAAGTCTGGCCTAGTTTGGTTATTATCCTTTCCTTTGGGGAAAAGTTGTTATGAGGGCCACACAGATTATCTCATAGGAACCACTGTTGAAGCCTTCTGGAAAACACAACGTTAGCACATTCCCTGGAGGGTGAAATTGAGGTTCTAAATAACCATAAGCCACAGAGATGGATTTGAATAGAACTGCATTGTAACAAATAGTCTGAAAACATTTTTGGAATTGTGTAACTTCTTTAAATGGTCTGGAAATAGGAATTGTAAAACCAAGCGTGGGATTAGAATATGTAATTTTCTCAGATAAAAGGCTTCCCCGTGCCACTTTGAAGCCTAATCATTTTTATTTGTTCATGTTAAAAAGCTATGTGTCTAACTCGATGATCTAATCAAACCCCTGTTCTGAGGACCTAAGGGGATACTAACTAGCCTGTTTTTTGTTGTCGTTGTTTTTTTTTACTTATGATCAAATCTAAGAAATGGCCTAGAGCCCTGAAAGACAGAAATGACATCAGCTTCTTTCTTGTGACAGTAATTCCCAATCTTTAAGTAATCATTCTTTTTTAAGGAAAAGAAAAGCTTTTCTTATCTTAACGAAAGTTACTGGGATAGCCATTTTCAAGACTGAAAAGATGAGGCAGCACCGTGTTCAGTGAGTTCATGGCTATTGTAAGACCAGGGCGGTGCCGAGAAGTCCTGCGTCTTTGGTTCTGGCCTACTGCCTATGTGACATCACCGAAGCTGCCTCCATAATTAGGTTCTGCTGTACTATAATCCTCTGTAGTCTGTCAGATTTTCTACTTCTAATTGTTATCATTAAAAATTTTTTGATTTCATTTTGTAACGATGCTCTTGCACTCCCTCTGCTGGCCTTGCTAATTAGCAAAGGCTTGACCCAGGGGATGACTTGAGAGAATGGGTGCTGTTTTGCGTTGGAACCCGGGAAGAAAGTCATGTTGATTAGCCTTCATATGAAACAGAGGCCAAAGGAAAATTTGATGGTGGAAACAAAAAGCATGATTATTTTATACTTTTAAGAAAGAAGTCAATGAAATGGACAAATTCTCAAATCTTAAAAATGTGTCTATCTTTTCAAAACAGTATAATCAATGATCCATACTCTACGAAAATGTGTATTATTTAGTAAAAGGTATATTTTACTACAAGGTGTATCAATTTTGTAGCTCTGTGTTTATACCCTGGAAAATTAAATGAAAGGTTGCCTGGTTTTGTTGGTAGGACTGCGAACCCCAATTAGATACGTAGCTCTCCAGTGGATCAGCTTGCCACATCCTGGAGTTCCTTTGTGGAGTCACAAAGAGAATGACAGCACTTGGCAAATCCCAGGCCTAATCATAGCATAGTGAAGTGACTTTTGGAAGGTACATTACCAAGCAATTAGGACCCATTTAATAAATTACCCCTTATGGAACACTTTGAACCCTAGTGGTCTGACGAGGTTAATGCACCTCTCGCTACTGAGTGCTACTCACTTTCCAGGGGTAACTTCAAGGCCATAGTTAACCCAAACCTTCTTCTCATCAATGGCCTCTCACTCTTGAGCCACTTCTGTAGTCTGCCATCAGCAAGCCCACACACTTGCATTTCCCCCCGTGCATTTCACATGCTTCATTTCCTTACAGCTGAATCCACTGGGCAGAGTGTTCGAGAGGCCACGTGACTTTGTGCCGCACATTAACTTCCTCTGACTTTCCTGCTTTCTATTTGGAGTCTTTCTGTTTTTCTTGTTTATAGAGAATTTTAACTTCTGGGTTTAGTTTAAGTGTTACATCTGATGTAATACACATCCTTCAAAATTGTTGAGTAGTAACCATATCTTAAATGAATCCAATAAACAATTTTAGGTTTTAGGATATTATTAAATTTGGCAAAAACCCACTGTAGATATGTATTTGTAAACTGGGATCTTAACGATGGTTAGACAGTAAAAAACATTTAAAATATCACTGTCAGGGAGAAAAAGTGTCGTTTGATTCTAGGATATAATTAGACTTTTATTTTAAGTTTTTAAAATAAATTCAATTTGAGTTTTTGGAATGAAAATGCTGATGAAACACCAAGCACTTTTATTTAAAAAGATAGTCAAGAAATGGAATTGAAATAGATAGAAATATAAAAATGTTCTGACCAAGAGTACATCAGAGCTTCCTTTTCTCCACATCTTTGCCAACACTTGTTGTCTGTTGATTTATTGATGCTGGCCATTCTGACAGGTGTGAGGTGATCTCTCATGGTATTTTAATATTCATTTCTCTGATGATTAGTGATGTCAAGCATCCTCTCATATGTCTATTGGCCACCTGTATGTTGTTTTTGGAGAAGTGTCTATTCAAGTCCTTTGCAGATTTCTTGATTTTTTTTTTTTTTTGGTGTTGAGTTTTATAACTTCCTTATATATTTTGGATTCTAAGCTCTTATTAGATCTATCAGTGAATATGTTCTCCCATTCAGTTGGTTGTCTTTTCATTTTGTTGATGGGTTCCTTTGCCGTGCAAAAGCCTTTCAGTTTGATCTAGTTCCATTTGTTTTTCTTGCCCGATTTGATATATCAGAAAAAAATATTAAGATTTGGAAGCAGCCCAAGTGCCCATCAGTAGATGAGTGGATAAAAGAGCTGTGGTACACTTACACAATGGAATGCTACTCAGCTATAAAAAAGAGGAAATCTTCCTTTTGTGACCATATGGATGGACCTAGAGAGCATTGTGCTAAGTAAAATAAGCCAGTCAGAGAAAGACAAGCACCATATGATTTCACTTACATGTGGAATCTAATCGGCAAAATAAACTGACAAAGTGGAGACAGACTCATGGATACAGAGAATAGACTGACAGCTGTTGGGGGGAGGAGTTTGGGGGCTGAGTGAGAAGGGTAAAGGGATTAAGCAAAGAAAATAAAAAGAATCATAGACACAGACAACAGCATGGTGATTGCCAGAGGCAAGGGTGACTGAGGGGAGGTAGGATAGGGTATAGGAGGCATAAATGGTGATAGGAGACTTGACTTGGGAGTGGTGAACACACAATACAATAGACAGGTGATGTGTTGCAGAAGTGTATACCTGAAACCTATGTAATTTTATTAACCAATGTCACCCCAATAAATTTAATTAAAAAAACATAAAAACTGCATCCCAAACATATCCCACGAAATACTATGTTTGCAGATACCACAACTAAAAGCAATTGAATTACTTCTTATTGTTGGAGCATTTCATTTTATTTTCTAATTTTCAGCTTTCTTACCAAAATTCTCTCAAAGGATGTGAACAAATTTTATCTTCTCCTTCAAGCCTTCCTGAACAGAGACTACTCTTCCTTTTTTGAATTCCTTTAGCAAGTTCTGTGTAGACGAAAACTTCATATATATTGTAATCATCTATTAATTACAGTTTTTCCCCACACACTTATATCCAAGCTCTATGATACATTTAAAAGCTTCTTGAAATTAGAAGCCATACCTTATTCATCTCCTGTAACTCAGAGACATGGATAGAATAAACATTCAATAAATGTGCAAGAAACCTTGATGATTTTGATCATAATTTACAGACATGTCATCTAGCAGACCAGTGACATGTTATAGCAGTATTTTCTTACTTGCCTATAAGAAACAAAGGCTATGCTTGGAAATCCAGCTTCCCCCTGAACCTATAGTATTATTATAATGTGGATTTATATGGTCTGAAAGTGTTTTGCATTTTTACTGTATAACTTGATTCTTATTGGAATTTAAAAAAAATTACCAAGTCAAAGATGTGACAAATTCTTTACCATGTCATAGTTTCAAAGGTTTGTGGAAAGACCTGAGTATCGTGTAGCACACTAGATAAGGCGTGCCTTTAGACGTGACTTTCCTGGTTGTGTCTTGAAAGCAACCTCTACTTCCACAGCAGAGTTGGAAATCAAAAGTGAACTACTATTTTTTGATCACTGGTAAGTTGACATTAAGAAAAAAAATGGAGATTACATCTCTCTCCATTCATACCTAGAAGCACCTGAAATTGACTGCTCAATCTATAAGCAAAACATTACCATGGGCAATGCTTCCTCTTGTTTTTGCCTCTTGCATTACTCACACTAATGCCTGAGCAGATTTATTAATACCGGTCTTCCAATGGCATTATTCCACATACACTGAGAATTTATACCCTGAGTGATAACAGTAGCACAAGTGGAAGGAAATCACATTGTCTGTTGCATTTTTCCTTCTAGAATTTCTAAATGTATACAAACTGTTGATAAGCAAACATTTACTGAACAACCACTGTGTTTGAATACTGCATCCCAGAGATAAAGAATTCTGAGAGGAGTTCCCTTCTTCAAAGAGCCTAGAGACTACTTGAGAGAGGACTGGCATATAGGAAACGCCGGCAAACATAATAGCACACTATAATTACATACTAAGTAATATGGTACAAACTATTCTTCTTGTAGATGTGCTATCCAATATGAGAACCCCTAGATACATGTAGCTCCTGGACACTTGAAATGTGGTTATCATGAATTCGTAATGCTATAAGTATAAAATATACACTAATTTCCAAGACATAGTGAGACAAAGGGAACCAAGAATACCTAATAATAATTTAAAAATACTGATTACATGTTGAAATAATATTTTGGATATATTGGGTTAAATAAAAATATTATTAAAATTAATTTGACTTGGATTTAATTCTTTTTAGTTTTTTTAACCTGACTATAGAAATTTTTAAATGATAGATGTGACCCACCTTACAGTTTTATTGGACAGTGCTGCTGCAGACCTTCAGAGAGTGGACTCAGCAACAAATGCTGAAAAATCTGAAAAACTAGGAAGAATGGGTGAGATCTTAATTGGGTATGGAGGGGTACATACATAAGCTTTGAATCAGGACATAAGAGAAGGTTAAGTGTGTTTCTGGTTAGGGGAATAAAGTAAATGAACAGAGATAGAATGGTAGGTGTTGGAAACCAAGGGCTTATTTTAGGTAACAGTGTGGAGTGTTCAGTTATTTTATAAATAAAATCAGAGTATTTAATCTACCAATAAACAGAGTTACCAATTATTGAGTGTTTAGAATATAAAATTTATATACCTTTATACATCACAACAGTCGTATAGGAAAAGTTTTATGGTATCTATTTTCCAGATGAGGACAATGAAACTTAGTGAATATCATAGAACTAGGTGGGAATTGAAACCTTAGTGAGTCTGCCCCCAAATCTGTACTGAAGACAGATTCACCATGAAGTTAATAAAACTTTACACTTCTGGGACCCACACTTGTATAGACCCTTTCCATGGGAGCTGTTGAAGTAATATATTTCAATGGTCATATGTTTTTGGAAAATTTACCAAATATAACCATTTTAACCTCCTTCATGTCAGGAGGGCTCATGTCAGTTATGAGGGCTCTCTGTTTCCATTCCAGCTTCCCTCCAGTCACACCCTCCTTCATGTCAGGTAGTGTTAGTTTGGCATTTTGTGGGATCTTGCTAAAGGGAAAGTTCAGTTGACTATACTTGGCTTGGGTTCAGTGGGTTATTTGTGTGTTTCACAGTTATTTTTACGTATAGTAAATTTTTTTTTTCTAGCCCTCCCAGGGTAAGAATGGCTACCCTAGGTACTTTACTGTCCACTCCACCAGTTCACCTTGTGTCTTGATCAAAGGTGCAAAACCAGTGGTCAAACTGTAATATTAACTTGTCCTGTGGTACCAGAAGGATATAGGTGTGGAAGAAAACAGAAAAGACTTTAAATGTAAAGAGGCAGAACTAGTTTGTGGGATATCTTTCCAATCCCCAGATATGTAAAATTGTAAACAGAGAATTCAACTCTCATCAAAATCTAGTCAAAATGGAATATACTTAATCAAACAACTTAAACAATTAATTATGTGATAAGGTAGATTAATTTTTTTGATGTGAATCGCGTGAGATAGAAACTTAAAAATTCCTGTGTTTTCAGGCGCAAGCCTGTAACAGGACTCTGAACAATGAGTATGACCACACGGAGGTACCCATTTACACACCCGAGTGCATGGGAGTTTGTTTTAGCCTATCCAACATGCCTTGTCCTGACAGAGCCTGGTGGTTCCAGATGATGTAACACGTCAAAACGGCCATCAATGCAGCAAAATGGACTGAAGCTTTTCTAAATTATTAATAATAAAAAATATTTGATATTATATAAAAGAATAAATTTTCTTTTTTGTCTATTGTAGCTTTATTGTCATATCAAGAAGTTTGCAACCCCAAAAGTAGTATTTTGGAGGAGGTGTTAGACAGTTAATGAATGGAAACACTCTATTATTTTTCTGGGTTTCATGATGTTGGTGGTACTTTCCAGCTTTTCATCATTGTAATTTATCATGATTTCTTTGCTATCCTACAGAAATACAAGATAGCATTGGCAATATTTTCTTACATACAGTCTCCCAAATTGTGTATACATTGGGTATTATAAAATGTGGGCTCACCCTTCGATTGTACTCCATAAGTTCATAGGCACTACTGTGGGTTCTAGGGAAGCATACATACAATATTTAAAGGTCACAAAATCCCAAAAAATCCCTGTGTGGAAGGAAAGCCTGTCTATTACGGTATTGATTCTTACAACTTCCCTTTGCAAAACAGTGGATCAGACAGTGAGCTCTAATTTTATACCTAGAGAAAGTAGAGCCCAGACAGATAGGACATTATGTATCCCAAGTTCCACAACTGAGGCCGATGATCACGCCCATCGCCATCACAAGAGACTAAACTGCCTCCAATGTGGTGATACAGAAAAAATGATGGCTCGCGAGGCGGGGGTGGGGGTGGGGGTGGGGGGGAGGGTGAAGGTGAGGCAGGAGAGAGAAATATTGAGTGAAGGAGGATGGGGAGAAGTGAAGGAAATAAATGAACGTTTACTGAGGGCTGGACTCTGACATGATTATCTTTGTTAACAAACCTTCAAATGTCTGTAATATATAAAGATCTGTGATGCATTACATTCCTTTTTTTAAAAAATATTTTATTTACTTATTTTTAGAGAGAGGGGAAGGGAGGAGGAGAAGGGGAGAAACATCAATGCATGAGAGATTTATCAATCAGTTGCCTCTCTTATAGCCCCAACTGGGGACCTGACCCACAATCCAGACATCTGCCCTGACCAGGAATAAAACCAGAGACCTTTTGGTTCACAGAACAGCACTCAATCCACTGAGCCACACCAGCCAGCGCTGATGCATTACATTCTTGCTGTGCGACTTTATAACTTTGTCAGACCTGTCTGGGCTGCTCCTAATCCAGCAGGGAATGAGGGTAAAGAAATGGGGCTATGGAGTCATACTCAAAAAGTTCACAAAGATGGACAATGAAAAAAAAAATCACCCATCACACCGAATGATACTGCAGAGATAGTTCCCTTGAGACTACGAATAGTTTGTACTCTGGGGAAACAGTACCTACCAAGTCCAAGACCTATAGTTAGTCACACTTGTGTAAGATACATGATCCAGATTTGCAAGAAGTACTGTATGTTGCCATGTATAATGTGCACCCACAGTTTTGTGCGCATTATACACAGGATTATTATACCTGTGGTATGTAGTCATTATACCCATGTATAACGCGCATCCTTATTTTGCCCTCAAGAATTTGGGCAAAAAAGTGCACATTATACACAGCAAAATATGGTAATTCTTTTTTTACTCATTTAAGAAAGCAACTTCACTTAGATTTAGAAATATGTATCCTGGTCATCATAGTGGTGTGAAGCAACAATTCTGATTCATGTTTATTAATTTTTTTATGTATATGTTCCTGAATTTAATATCATATACTTGGGAGCTACATAACAATTTTTAAAACTGTCAACCAGATTTCTTAGGATTCAGAAATGCATGCCTTCCAATTAGTGTCCATTATCATATTTATATGCTATATTAGTACAATTTTTTGTAACTTCTATATCGAGAGACCGATCGGGCTATGTAGGTCTATCTGTCTGCTCAGTGACCTCTTCACTGTGGAGGAGAGCACCACACTTTGGGGAGACGTACTTAACCCTACAAGTATAGCTCCTATGTGTTTTTATTTTGCATCTATGCACAGTAGATCTGAATTATATTACCCCTGCCCACACTCTATGCCACTACTTCCAAATGTGACTTTCTTCGGAACAAATCTTGAAATTTCATTTTTCATATTGTGGGAGAATTGATTTCAAATATTGTCTGATGACCTTATTACAGCATTCTTTCCTTTGGAATTAGCTTCATAGATCATCAGAGGTTCTCCTGCCATACTGTCCTTTCGAAAAGTAGAGGGAACTTTCCAGATCTTGGCTATTATAAATAATGCTACTATGAACATGTGGGTGCATATATTCTTTTGAATTAGTGTTTCAGGATTCTCAGGATATATTCCTAGACATAGAATCACTGGATCAAAAGGCAGTTCCATTTTTAATTTTTTGAGGAAACTCCATACTGTTTTCCACAGTGTCTGTATCACTCTGCATACCTAACAATAGCGCACAAGGGTTCCCTTTTCTCCACATCCTCATCAGCACTTGTTTGATTGATTGTATTGGTTGATTTATTAGTGGCAGCCATTCTGGTAGGTGTGAAGTGACATCTCATTGTGGTTTTAATTTGCATCTCTCTGATGGTTAGTGATGCTGAGAATTTTTTAAATCTAGAAACAGCCCAAGTACCCATCAGTGGATAAGTGGATAAAAAAGCCGTGATACATTTACACAATGGAATACTATGCAGCAGTAAAAAAGAAGGAACTCTTACCTTCTGTGACAACACAGATGAATTCTCAAGACTATTACGCTAAGTGGAATAAGTCAGTCAGTGAAAGACAAGTGCCATGTGATCTCACTTATATGCGGAATCTAATGAACAAAGTAAACCAATGAGCAAAATAGAAACAGAGGCACAGATACATGGAACAGACTGACTGCTGTGAGAGGAGCTGGGGGGAGGGAGGACTGGATGAAAGAAGGTGAAGAGATTAGCCAATAGAACATATACGCATGATTCATAGATGTGGACATCGGTGTGGGCATTGCCTGAGGGAGTAGGGGGTGCTGGGTGGAGGTGAGTAAAGGGGGAATGAGTAGGGACCACTGTAATAGCATCGACAATAAAATTTGCTTTTAAAAAAGTAGAGGAAACAATATAAATGATACATAAGTAAATATATTCATAGGTAAGCCCCACGATGCAAATCATTTTGAATGATTGAACTTACATACAGGTAAGAAAAGTTTAAAGATGAGGAGTTTGCAATCCATGGCTGCTTGGATCCAGTCATTTTGGCTTTTCTAAAGGCCTCTGTTTGCTTGCACCTGAGGAATCTATTGTACATGGAGTGAAGATGCAATGCAGGCAAGATATGAAGTGCCTTCAGCCTGAGGTTGCATCCTCAGGGCATCGTCTCAAACGTGCCAGAGACAGAATGGCATTTTATGATCATTACCTAAAGGTGTACTAAGTATCTTAAAAATATAAGCAACAGCCATGTTGAAATATTGACCTTGCAATAATTATTACATATTTCCACAGCAGAGTATTCTTCTGACACTGCAAAGGTACCTAGGGAAGAAAGTAATTTTTAAAAAACCTATCATAAACATTTTTCTCTAAGAGTCTCTTTTTCTAACTTAGAGGCATTTTGCACAAAATTATAATGGGTTTAATAAATTTTGAACTCTTTGAATAGAAAAGTTTAATCCAGACATTCAAATGGCTTCATAGCCAGGAGCATTATCCAGGAATAATTATCAATGACACTTGAGGGACCATGAATTTGGGATGAACTGTATCAATGAAAATTATCCGAGAGTCCAGTTTTAGTGCACGGAGCCAAAGTCATCCAAAATAAATGCCACTATTATACCATATCCAACTCCTTAAAATTACAGTCATTTGTTGCCAAGAAAAATTCTGAGACATTAGATGACAGTAAATTTTCTTCCCTGACATCAGAAAGAGGGCTTGCATTAGAGAGCACTATGAACAGTTATTAAATTAATGTTTGGTATCTCACTTTTCATAAACATTTCAAATGATTTGTTTCAACTACAATTTTTTGGAGCTTTGAACACTGGGTAAAAACAAGTATTTATTGTTCATTTACGTAAGTGCATTAGGTAGCAATGTAAATATTTTGAACTTTTCCTTATCTAAATTTTGTGCCAAGAAGGAAACATTTAAACTTTAAACAACTGCAGCTGGAAATTGTTCCACCTTGTTCCACCAATGCTCATTCTATGGATTCTTCAAGGGTTAAAGCTCTCTGCCCTCAAAAGCCTGATCCCTCTTCCACACACTTCGGAAGTGTTCATTGTGACCTGGGCCTTTCCCAATCTGGGGGTTTTACACTTAGTCATACAATTGTGGTATTTAATAGATTTTTATTTAATGGATAGAAAGGAGAGAAAGTCTAAAAAAAAAAAGATCCTGTTGGTATACATGCTTATATATACTACATAGTAAAATCACCTAAAATTTGGGAAAGGAATCATTTTTAAGAATACGCTAACTTGATTTCTAAATTGACTGTCCGTTACAGCTCCTGTTTGTGGTAGCTCATTTTCATTTTTGTGTCTCTACCCCAAGTAGAAGCTGAGGCCATGCTAAGATCACAACGAGTAAATGTCTCTTGGTACAAGGAGGAATGAAATGGGTTTGTTGGCACAAACTTCACGCCATGCTGCTACAGTTTCATTTTTACTTCTTGTAGAAATTGTCAAATAATCAGATCAGATTTTCTTAATTTTGACTTGACTGCCTAATAGTTATTGAGCATCTTTGTGAACTATATGTATTAGAATATTAAACAATAACAACAGCAACAACAACAACAAAGCAATACCAGCCAAGTTTACAATCTTGCCTCTACCATTTATTTGTGATGGATGCTACCAGAGCTGAAACAAAACTCTTCTCCCTTGGAACTAGTTTACTGCTCTTTCTTTCCGTTTTGAAGCAGATGGCTTTAAGTGCCATGGGTTTGTTTGGACTTTTGAAAGAGTTGATCTTATCAACCTTTGAGATAATTTTCTTCTGAACTGCAGGCATCAAATAAAGGTAGAACTATTGATCAGATCATTTGAAGTCATAGAGAGAGAGATACCCAGACAATAATTCACTTGACTAAACTGTTGAGCATAAAAAAAAATAATAATTTGGAACTAAAAGTTTTAGTTATTTTAAAAATAGTAGAGTTGATTTTAACTTAAAACATTTCTCTAATGATTTGTTCATTGTTAATGTTCAGAAAATATTAACCATTACACTCAATCCTTTTTCTACTTTACTGTTCTCTTAAAATAATTTTGCTTGTTATTACTCAGATAGGAATTACTTTCCCATGAGCAAGTTATTATAGATTTATCTAAATTAAATCTCATTCCATTTAATTTTTTCCACCAAAGACCTTCCATGGTACTTGCAGTTCTATTTTGGTGTGCTCATAGCTATTTAGTTTTCCATCAGGGCATTAGTTTGAACATTTCATTTAGCACCGGTCACAACCTTACCCCTACAGAACCCCACGGTCCTCAATTTAATGATGCATTCCTAATAGTTGCTTATTACTTATAGCCCATCAGACAATTTGAGAATAATCCTAATGTGACAGAAACTTATCAACACCTCTATTCGTTTTTGTTTCCAACAGCAATCCTAGAAATCCTAAGGAACTGCTTAGAATTATCTTTATAAAATAATTCTCATGGTATGTTTTGGAAAGAAGATGGCACATTTATGCCATTTCTGTTTGCTTAGTGTAAAATTATGCTACTTGGAATAAAGTCCCCCAGTAAGGAATCATCTAATGCAAAGCAGAGCGGAGGCTGGAGGCATCCTCTTTTGGAGAACTCGGCCCCATTTTTATAACTTTAGGGGCATCGCTTGAACTTGTTCTTGCCTTAATCTCCTTCAGGCCACCTTCCCGCCCATCCCACTTTATGAAGACAGGGGGTAAAATAGTAGCCCAAGTCTATGACCCGGTGAGAAGAACACAAAAGAAGAGATATAAATGAGTTTGGAAAATCAAAACCACTTACATGTGATCCTTTTACAAGAAGACGACTGTTGATCCACTCTGCGAAGGACGTGCTTTGTAGAGGGCACTGGAACCTTCGTGCAGGGGGGACAAAAGTAGGCTTACAGTTGTTCATACGGAATATAACACAATAATTGATAAATAACAATACAAGAATAAATGCTGCATTCCACGTACTCACAACCATAAACCTACTTTGAACCCACCCTGTATGATTTTGCCTGCTTCTTATAGTATTAATGACATAGATGTACATGAGTTCATGAGGCATATGTTGGATTTGTAAAATAAAACATCTGAAATATTTTAATATAAAATTTATTGCTATCAATGTTCTATATAAAACTTCAGAGTGCAGACTTCCAAAGAGTCTTAGAGGAAGTTATTGGAGCACCGGTAGTGTCTTCCAGAAAGGAGTCTCAGGTGGTCACTGACACTCTGTAGGAACTTGGTCCCTCAGTTACCCTCTGGTCTTCCTGTGCCTTCAATCTTCCCTCCTCAATTCTGTCTTCATTGCCATGGTATCCTAAAACCAAAGGCTTGCTCTGTCTTGATAGAGGGTTGCCTTTACTCTCTTATTTAAAATCTTGCATGTCTGATTTGGAAACACGGTTCTCATTCTTTTCTGCAATCTTTTACCTGCTTTCTAGTTTTCCCCGTTCAACAGCTCTCATACATATCCTCTGTAGCTTTTGTAGATGGAAAGGGGAGAGGTAAATATGATGGAGTCAGGCTTTTGAAAATCCACGTGGAATGGTATGGTTTCTAGAATTGGGCTGACAGAAGTGAGGGTTGTCGCCTTGGTGATCCTAGCAGGAGCAGGGATGGTCTTTTGGGAAGATAGCCAGGTACAGCTGCTAGAACAGAACCCAGATGCCGCAAAACTTCCAGAGCCTGGGATTCCTCAAAGCAAGTCCAGTTTATAGATCCATACATTTATATACAGAACACCATTAAGATCCTGAATTGAGATATAAATTTCCTGATCTGATAGCCAACTATTCCACCAGGTTCTAATATCAATTGGAGTAGCAATAAGTGAACTGGTTCTTTTATTAAGTGAACTTAGATGTAAGTTCTAAGATCTAGCCCAGGAGCGGAAGGTTCATAATGTCAAAAGAAAGACTGAGGAGATTGCAATGAGCCCTAGGCAGTGAGTTTATACTGCTACCGTCCTTCTATTCTTAGTGCCATAGAGTTAATTCCCTCCCCTCCCCGTTGTGTGAATGAGGAAAAAGACCAAGATCACTCAACAACACGAAAACTATTTACTACACAACCTTTGCAATAAAAAAGCAGTTTCTCTTGAGATTTGTGAGAAAATGAGAAAGGCGTTGAGAAAATGCAAACCTTTATTAAAATAAAAAGAAATGAAATCAATTTCTAAGTACAATGGATACTTATATAACATGAATCTCAGGAAAGGGTAGCAAGGATGGACAGGAAATCTTACATGTTATGGAAGATGGCCAGAAAAGACAGAGAAATAAAAAGTAGCTTGATGGGAATCTTTAGCTTTTTGAAGGCTACAGAGAAATCTTCCAACGAATAGGAGAGTAAGAGGTCACACTGTGAAATTAATAACTGGTAAATTTACAACAAATAAAACAGAAATGCTTCTGCACAGCATTTAAGCAGCCCGTGGCACTGACAGCCGCGGGAGGTCAGGGAGTTAAATGCTGCGAACCGGAATTAAAGGAGTGCCTAGGAACATTGTCGTTCTTACCATTGTCATTTGCAGCTAGGAGGATGGAGATTTGGGCGGCTTCATCCTTCACTTTAGAATTTAATTATGATTGCATTTTGTGGAAAGCTGACAAACAGCAAGAGTAAAAGTAGGTAAGGGCCCCTCTCTGTGACCCTGCAACAATGAACACAAGAAAAATATTAGATGGTATCAACAACTGCCAAGTTTCAAAATCCTGCAGCTACAAGAGCCTGAAACTTCAGAAGTTTTTATTCAAACTACCCATCTTTGGGCAGGACAACATACATTAATTATTGGGAAACTAATATTCCTTTCAAATTATAAAATCTATTTAAAGGAGGAGATTTTTAATTATCCCATGCCCCGCTCCCCCCAATCCAACAGTTAGTAAACCATTGTTTTCTCCTGACCTGTTAATTCCAGCTGAGGCCATGCAAAAAGTATCTTTGGGCAAACACTGGGTTTGATCATGATGCCCTTGGTCCTGGTCACCTTGTCATTTTTTTCACCGCATGAGAGCAGTGGCATCTCTGGGGACAAAGGATGTTCTACCTAAGGTCATTAGTGCATCAAGTATTGCAGCCACCAGGCCCTAGTCCCAGTCCTAACAATGAGTAATTTTACAAAATGAGACTTAAATGTGACTTTTAATTTCATTGCTAGCTATAATCAATGCCTAGCCATTGATTATCACCATTCATTTTAGGCATAGAAGGATCTGTGGGTCCCCCTCCTTACCTCCCCGCCCCCAGCATATTATTGTCAGGTCGAGTTAATGTTCAGCCAGGAATTACTTGGTGTGATGAGGAAGTAAAAGGATAGGGGCATTTAATCTTCCATTAATCTCCTCCTTGCCATAATTAGCAAAGGTGTAAATATTAACGCCTCTGATCTAGACATGAGTTGAAGCTATCATTCATACACTCGTTGCCACGGAGGCCACATTCTTCAAAAACAATGACACCTGACCGTTGCATCCAGTATCTTAATTTCTTCATATTTTGGCTGCCAAGCATTCTGCTTTTCTGCTACTGTAATATCAACAATTGAGCTCCATTAGTTTGTATTATTTTTCATTAACTTTAGAATCATTAGGTTGAAACTGAGCCATATTTTTTTGGTTATTCTCACTCTCTTTTTTTCTCTTTAAATGTAGCTGGCCTCTTTTTCTTGCTGAAATAAATATTTTCTTTTTATTTCAGTACTTTCATTGTAATCATAGTTATAATTGACAGCTTTCTAATACTGAGGGGCACGGTTGAGGTCTCTTTCTCTTTTCAAACACTCTTCTCAATCCACAGCAAGGGCTGTTTTTCTTTGTTTCTTTGCTGTCTGAGGAGAGGCAGAAGATCAGAGAGAGTTCCTGGCGGTGGTAGAATATTACATTCCATTGTAGCTGGTAGTTTACATAGAGACTGTGCGACTAAATAGTCTGTGAAAACAATTGGAAATGACTTCTCCTTTTCCTGTGCAAATCCAGTGTTTTCATAAATGTGAAGGCAAACCTTATGGTTTTGAAACCCTGAAATATTTGTATCCACTTTTTTAATTGTCGATGTGCTGATGTCGAACCATCATGAGGGATATTTTTAGTGCCCGTCTGCATGACTCATGGTGTATGTAGAAATCAGAAGTAAGGGTATCACTCCTGGTAGAACCGGAGTGAATTAGAAATGCCGTTTCAAGGTATTTTAAAATATTCACTTTTTAACCTCTTTAAATCTACCTCGTGCTGTACTTTGCAAGGGTGGGGATTTAATGCATGATGCCTACACATGTGTACATAATATTCTCTACCTTTTGTCTTTAATATTCCTTGGTTTTTAATTATTAAAGATAAGTATTTGAATTATAAATATTCTAGTTATACAGGAATAGGCAAAGCAGGCATGTACCCTCAGGCAAAATTCTTCCATTATCCATAATCCTTCTGCCTCCTGCCTCCATTTCTCTGCTTTCTATCTTTATGTCGCCTCAAAAAACACACAGAGGCATTCTTTTAAACCAACCTTCTCCGCCCCACTTAAACCATAGAAATCCCTTCTCAATATGTATAGAGGTCTCTTCCTTGAAGTGGGATGTCATACTTGTCCTAAATATAATAAAGTGCTATCTTCAAGGCATTTCTGCATCCAAAACACTCCCCAGAAACCTGCCGAGCCCTCCCTTCTAACCAGTCTGAATGTCACAAATCATAGCCCAGAAATGGCTTTATAGTGAATCATTAACATTGTCAGGAATGACTTGGCAGAGGAAAAAAAAGCTTTCCATTAGAGAACTGAGGGAGAATATACAAATGACAGCATTGTCATTCCACTGCTATTGTTTTATAAAGCTCAGAATTGATTAGTAAGAGTTTATTACAGAGGAATATCACTGTGTATTTCATAGACAGCATGTGTTGTGCTAGCATTTTTGTATCTTTTTCCGTTACATTTTAGAGCATCATGATTTATTTTAAATGTTTTGTTTTTTTAAAATTCTTGCAGTGCGGAGTGAAGTCTTTTTTTTTTTTTTAAATAGAGGGAATAAAGGAATTAAAAAACCAGATATGTAGATGTATGCAAAATAGTTGACCTGATTATTTGTAAGTGAAAAATCATGTTCGTGGTCGCTTGTCTGGGATCTTAGGTCTCCTGATTGTTTCGCCCAGCAGAGATGATTAAAAAGGACAGAATGCCGCACCAACGATGGGCAAGCATGAGTTCAGATGTGCGTCCCCTGTCTTTGATGATGGGTCTTGCATCACTTTCTGAAGTTGGAGGTGAGTAGGGTTCGGAATCATTTTTGCCTTGTGTTTTTCTGAGCTTTCGTTCTCCACCATTAGAAGAGTTAACCAAGAGTTGATTGCCTAATGTTCCTTTGCCTCCTTTACATGTGTTGATGTGTGTAGTTGATACGGTGGTGTACTGCCAGATTCGCACCGGGGTGAAGGCGCTCGTTCCCGGGGGGCAGAGTGCTCCTTGCCCTTGAGTGATGCCCTAGGGATTGCACTAGGCCAAAGGGAACTTTCTTTCCCAAAGTTACAGCCCTTCCCCAGGTCCAGCCCGAATCCAATGAATAAACCATGCCTCAGTTGGAGATATATTTTTTTCCCAACTTCATTTGACTTTTTCTATTTTTATTTAATATTTATTTTTAAGTATATTTCATTGATTTTGCTATTATAGTTGTCCTATTTTCTTCTCCCCTTTATTCCCAATCGCCCTGCACACCCCCACCCTCCCTCCAGCATTCCCCACTTAGTTTGTATCCATGGGTCTTACATGTAAGTTCTTTGGCTTCTCCCTTTCCTATGCTATTTTTAATCTCCTCCTGTCTGTTTTGTACCTACTGTTCATGCTTCTTATTCCCTGTACCTTTTACCCCACTCTTCCCCCTTCCACTCCCCACTGATAACCCTCCATGTGATCTCCATTTCTGTGATTCTGTTCCTGTTCTAGTTGTTTGCTTAGTTTGTTTTTGTTTTGGGATTCTTTTTAGGTTCAGCTGTTGATATTTGGGAGTTTGTTGTCATTTTACTGTTCATAGTTTTGATCTTCTTTTCCTTAGATAAGTCCCTTTAACATTTCATATAATAAGGGCTTGGTGATGATGAACGGCTTTACTTTGACCTGATCTGGAAAGCACTTTATCTGCCCTTCCATTCTAAATGATAGCTTTTCTGGATAGGGTCATCTTGGGTGTAGGTCCTTGCCTTTCACGACTTTGAATACTTCTTTCCAGTCCCTTCTTGCCTGGAAAGTTTCTTTTGAGAAATCAACTGATAGTCTTATGGAAACTCTGTTGTAGGTAACTGTCTCCTTTTCTCTGCTGCTTTTAAGGTTCTCTCCTTATCTTTCATCTTGGGTAATGTAATTATGATGTGCCTTGGTGTGCGCTTCCTTGGGTCCAATTTCTCTGGGACTCTCTGAGCTTCCCGGACTTACTGGAAGTCTATTTCCTTTGCCAGGCTGGGGAAGTTCTCCATTATTTTTTCAAATAAGTTTTCAATGTCTTTCTCTTCCTCTTCTCCTTCTGGCAACCCTATGATTCAGATGTTGGAACATTTAAAGTTGTCCTGGAGGTTCCTAATTGTTTCCTCATTGTTTTGAATTCTTGTTTCTTCATTTTGCTCTGATTGAATGTTTATTCCTTCCTTCTGCTCCAAATCATTGATTTGAGTCCCGGTTTCCTTCCCTTCACTGTTGGTTCCCTGTATATTTTTCTTTATTTAACTTTGCATAGCCTTTACTTTTTCCTCTATTTTATGACCATAGTCAACCATTTCTGTGAACATCTTGATTACCAGTGTTTTGAACTCTGCACCTGATAGGTTGGCTATCTCTTCATTGCTTAGCTGTATCTTTTCTGGAGTTTTGATCTGTTCTTTCACTTGGGCCATATTTCTTTGTCTCAGTGCTCCTGGTATGTTGTAAGGGGCAGAGCCATAGGTATTCACCAGGGTGGGACAACTCTCCTCCCTGCATGGTGGTGCTGTATGTGGGGGAGGGGTCAGAGAGGGAACTCTGCCACTTGCTCAGCCCTTGCTCCACTTTCAGTCACTTTCCCCCACTATTCACAAGCAAACTGGGCCCTTCTGGTGCTGATTCGAGGTGGGTGGGTTTGTGTAGGTTCTGGGACCCTGTGGGTCTCTCCAACAAACTCCCTTGTGAAGCTGGGAGTTTTTCCTATTGTTGCAACTCCCACAGGTTTTTACAGCCAGAGGTTTTGAGGCTTTCTTTTCCCATGCTGGAACCATAGGTTGCATGGTCTGTCTCACTTACCAGTTGTTCCTCCCGATTTATCTGGACTCAAATGTGGGACCACCCAATCCACCAGCCACCAACTCACCAGCCTGGTCCTCCAGCCTTGCTGTGCATTCTCTTCACCTCTCCTACCTGTCTGGATGAATGTTTTCTCTTTAATTCCTTAGTTGTCAGATAGCCATATAGTTTGATTTCCTGTAGTTCTGGTTGTTTTTTGTTTTTAAATTTGTTGTTGTCCTTCTTTTGGTCGTGCAAGGAGGCAAAAAGTGTCTACCTATGCCTCCTTCGTGGCCCTGGAGATATTTCTGATGGACAATGCCAGCTTCAGAGTTCTGTAAGACATCAGCTGACCTTTCTGCTGTTACTGCATTGTAATTCAACATCTCTCTCTAACAAGTCTTGAATCCTTCACTTTCTTGCACATATCATATCTGAGAGCATTCCCCAGTGAAGCACTTAAACACAAATCTCAAGATTAGTGTCTGTTTTACAGGAAACTCAATTATGATAGTTAATGCTGAGGGTGGTCCTGGAAGGTAGGCTCTAAAATGGGATGTTGGGAGAGATTGACAAGATGGCGGAAGAGTGAGTGGAAGTCACACTGACCTCCTCCCAGGGTGAGTCTGGAATTATAACTAAATTGCCGAGAAATCACCTGGAACAAACAACCGAACAATAGCAAGAGAGAAGCCTTATAAACCTCAGACAGACAGTGAATCATCTTTAGCACTACCTGACTCGTAAGAAGTACAGTGGAGATGCAAGAAGGCTGTCTGGGCACCCACAGGTGGCAGCGCCAGAGGGACATTTAAATGGCCAGTGGATCCCCCTAAAAAGAGTGGGGTCTAAACCATAAGCAGGGATCCCCAGACTATAGCGCCAGAACCCAAAAAGTACACGGATAATAGCAGTTGCAAAAAGTGTCAGGGCTGCTGTCTGCCAGAGACAGGTGGCTGGAGATGCAAAGTGCTGTTTAAAGGGCCAACACATATATTTTCATTTGCAGCCACTTACCCTGGGCTCCAGCAAAGGCAGGGGCAGAGTGGGCTAGAGACGCCTGAGGAGAGACTAGGGACAGAAGCTCTGGGGAGAGAACTGAGAGAGTAGCTGCCATGATACCCAAGGTTAGTCATCCTGCATATGGCAGAGCTCACACAGACCACTCCCCTTGGAGCAGCAGCAGCCTGAGGGGAAACACCAGCCCCGACCCCAGGAAGGATTCTGCCCCACCCTACAGTGCTTAAGCCTGACTGCTGAGTGAAGAGTGACTAGATTAAGAACTGAAGGAGACAGCCACAGACAGTAGATGACTGGAAGTCTCGAATAGACTGCCTAAGGGTCAACATCTGACATCACCAGAGGAAGATCCAGAAAGAAAAAAAAGTGGTAAATATTTGAGGCTACCAAGGCAAAATCCACTGTTGTCTTCTCCATGATTTGAGACATTTTCTTTATTACATAGCTCTTTAACATTTATTTCTTGTCTGTCAAGTTTGTGCATATTAAGTCACTAGATTTTATATTACAGTTTATTTCTCTCCTTTTTTTTTAAAGAATTTAAAAAAAGATTTTATTTATTTTATTTCTAGACAGAGGGGAAGGGTGGGAGAAAGAGAGGGAGAGAAACATCAATGTGTAGTTCCCTCTCACACACCTCCTACCTGAGACCTGGCCTGCAACCCAGGAATGTGCCCAGACTGGGGAATCAAACCAGTGACCCCTAGGTTCACAGGCCAATGCTCAATCCAGTGAGCTATACCAGTTGGGTCTCCTTTCTTGTAATAGTCTTAATCTCTTTACAGCCTTATTAATACTGGTTCATTTGCTGCTGATAGTAAGATTTCAGGTGAGGAGTCATTTTTGCGAATGCAGGCTTGTTTCCTGGCCATTGTGGTTTTCCCCTGGTAGCACCTACTCCATAACACACAAGACGTGGTGGGCAGAGTGACCCTCAGTCAACCAGCTGAGGGAAGGACCCACCAAAGAATGACCAAACAATAATCAAAACCCAGTTACTTCCAGAGAGCCAACATAAATGGTATAAAAGGCATCCTAAGAGCATCAAGCGTAGGATATCAAGGAGACTGCACCACTGAATCTCACAGGTCTCCTACCACAGAAGTTCACACTACAAACACAGAGAGCTCAATTTAAGAAGCAGAAGGAAAAAAGAAGAATCTCACAAATAATGAGAAGACAAAGACACAACCCCCAATCTAAAGGAAAGGAGGAATCCTCAGAGTGCTAAATTAAATAGATGCAAGTAAATGATCAGATATTGAGTTCAAAACAATGGTTATAAGGAAGCTCAATGAACTCAGTGAGAATTACCAAAAACTACAGGGAAACTACATGCAACTTGCTGCAAAATATATCAGCATGAAAAAGGACATAGAAACTATCAACAAGAACCAAGAAGAAATGAAGAATACAATTTCTGAATAGAAGAACATAGTAGAAGGAATCAAAAGCAGGCCAGATGATGCAGAGGATTGAATCAGCGAGCTGGAGGACATGGTAGGAAAAAACTGCCAGAAAGTGCAAGAAACCAAAAAAAGGCTAAAAAAGAATGTAGAGGGATTAAGGGAAATGTAGGACAATGTGAAACATAGTAGTATCCATATAATAGGAATATCAGAAGAAGAAGAAGAGGAGCAAGGGGTAGAAAACCTGTTTGAAAAAGTAATGATGGAAAACTTCCCTAATTTGAGGAGAGAAAAAGCCACACAAGTCCAGGAAGCACAGAGGGTCCCAGTCAAGAGGAACCCAAAGAGACCCACTCCAAGATACATCATAATCAAAATGACAGATATCAAAGATGAAGAGAGAATCTCAAAGGCAGCAAGAGAGAAACAGCAAGTAACATACAAGGGAGCCCCGATAAGGCTGGCAGCTGACTTCTCCACAGAAACACTACAAGCCAGAAAGGAATGGCAAGAAATATTCTGAGTAATGAAAAGCAAAGGCCTGCAACCAAGACTACTTTACCCAGCAAGTCTCTCAATTAAAATGGAAGGTGAAATAAGGAGTTTCCCAGACAAAAGAAGGCTAAAAGAATATACCTATACCAAATCAGCATTGCAAGATATGCTAAAGGGACTACTTTAAGAAGATGAAGAAAAAGAGTGAGAGAGAGAGGAACACAAGTACAAAGGGAAAAAAATGAATAAGTACCTATCAATAATAACTTTAAATGTAAATGGATTAAATGATCCAATTAAAGACATAGATTAGCTGAATGGGTAAGAAAATAGGACCCACACATCTGTTGCCTACAAGAGACCCACCTCAGAACAAAAGACCCATACAGGCTGAAAGTAAAGGATTGGAAAAACATGTTCCAAGCAAATGGACAGGAAAAAAAAGCCAGTGTAGTAATACTTATAGCAGACAAAATAGACTTCAAAACAAAGACCATAAAAAGAGACCAAGAAGGACACTTCATATTACTCAAAGGAGGAACCCACCAAGAAGACATAAATATTGTAAACCTATATGCACCCAAAACAGGAGCACTCAAATCTTGGAGGACTGCAAGAAAGATATAGGGAGCAGCACACTTACAGTAGGGGATTTTAACACCCCACTGTAAATAATGTATAGGTCTTCTAAATCACATATCAACAAGGATATTGTGGAAATGAACAATGCATTACATCAAATGGACTTAACTGATATATATATGTGTGTGTATGTATATATATATATATATCTTTCACCCCAGAGAAGCAAAATACACTTTCTTTTCAAATGCACATGGAATATTTTCAAAGATAGGCCACATGATGGGACACAAAACAAGCCTCAATAAATTCAAGAAAATTGAAATCATATCAAGCATTTTCTCAGACCACAAGGGCTTAAAAATAGAAACACCTCAAGGAAAAAA
>PVJD01012909.1:0-37125 GCA_004026545.1 Mormoops blainvillei | reverse complement strand
CATTTATATAACTTGTGAAGTGATTCCCCCAATAAGTCCCCATTTGGCATACGTAGTTATTACAATACTATCGACTGTATTTCCTGTGCTGTACTTTTCATCCCTGTGACTACTTTATAACTGCCAATTTGTGCTTCTTAATCCCCTCTCCTTTCTCACCCAGCCCCCCCACCCCCCTCCCCCCGGCAGCCGGCAGCCCGTTCTGTCTGAGTCTGTTTCTGTTCTCTTCATTTATTTTGTTCATTAGATTCCACATAGAAGTGAAATCATATGGTGTTCGTCTTTGTCTGTCTGCATTATTTCATTTAGCATAATACCCCCTGGTCCATTCATGTTGTCGCCAATGGTAAGATTTCCTCCTTTTTTACCACTGTGTAATATTCCATTGTATATCAGCACCACGGCTTTTTACCCCCTTATCTATTGATGGGCACTCAGTTGCTTCCATAGCATGGCTGTTGTAAATAACGCTGCAGTAAACGTAGGGGTTCACAGTTTACTTTCATGCCTTCTCTCCGATACTAAACTGTTGGCACTTCCTGCAGCCATTTAGAATACTAGGCTTTGACATTCTGGATAAGGCACAAAGTAATTTTAATACTTAAACCACTTGCTCCTAGAGTCAAACTTTTAACGCGCTTGTGGGAACTTACCCCAGAGAATCACACACTTATTTTCACACGTAGACCTGGAAATAGCCCCGGTGTTCTTCAGCAGATAGACAAATGAACAGAGTTGGACACGCACGCACCCCATGGGATACTGCTGAGCATTCCAAACGAGTACACGATGGGTGTCCACAACTCCGTGGATGGGTGTCAAGGAAACTTTGCTGAGTGCAAAAAGCCAACTTCAAGAGGAAGCAGAATCCACGGTCCCATTTATGTAGCATTTGTGAAATAGCGATTTTAGAGGTGAGAACAAATCAGTGGTTGCCTGGGGTTAGGGCTGGGGACGGCAGATGTGACCGCAGGGCGGTAGTGTGACGGGGTCTTGTGTCTCGATGGACAGTTGCACTGCTGCACACACACACACACTCTCACACTCACACATGGGTGCGCGTACAGCTGTTGCGAGCTGCATAAGCTCTGGCTTTGATGTTGTTCACAGCTTCCGATGGACATTCACAGGGATGGAGGTTGGGTGTAGGGCACCCGGCACCTCCCTACACATTTCTTTGCGACTTCCTGTGACTCTATCGTTACTTCAAAATTAAGTTTTTTAAAAAGGTCACTTCCGTTCTGCAGTACCGTAACTATTAAACAGGCAAGGGGGATGCAGAACGCCAACGTGTCTAGCGCCCGGACAGTGGGAAGGGGAGGCTGCCGGGACCCCAGTCTCTGGAGGGAGCCTGGTCTCCTCCCCACCGTGCCCCCCCACAACCCCCACGCTCTGTCAAAGGCCCCTGCATATAAGCGTGGGGGAAGCGACCCGCCTTCATTTTTCTAGGGAGACGGAGTCTTAGGGGTCTACCGTCTTCGGCACAGATCATGTGCTTGGGAAACATCTGGTATGGGCGTCGGCCTCGGCATGTGAATTCTGTGAATCATCATAATTAAAGACAAATAGACAATCTTGCTGTTATTTCAGGCCTGGCTTTAAGGAGACTTGGTCCTCTGGTTATAAGGGATGTTCGAAACGCTTGGGACTGTTAGTTTCAGTTTGTGCCTGGGAAGGTCCGCCAGTGGTTTATTTTAATGTGCTTGCCTCTCGTGAGTAATTCAGACCCTGACAGTCGGAGGGGGTGCGCTAAGGGTGCACCTTAGCGTGTTTTACTGTCTTTGTCTGAGTCCCAGGAGTGCCCCAACCTTTCCCTTTGAAATCAGAATTGTAACTGGATGCCAGCAGACAGCCCAAGTCTTCTGAAAGAGTGGAGATTGAGTTAGGTCATAGTTGATACCTAGGTAATGATGCCCTTTTAACCCATTAACGAGAAATGAATACCATAGAGAAATACTGCACTGTTCCAGAATGTTCCTAAATAAACAAGCTTGGGTTCAGAGACATTCACTCCCCTGAGGCAAGGCACACTGAACACGGGCAGGTGTCTCCCAGCCCTGTGGAAATGTGGGATGGTGCTCAGTGGGAAACGCTTTTGCGGATGCACGGATGGCTGCCCTGGCCGGGTAGCTCAGTTGGTTAGAACGTCGTCTCGCTACTCCAAGGTTCTGGGTTCGATCCCCGGTCAGGGCACATACAAGAAGCAACCAATGAATGACTCAATGAGTGGAACAACAGATCAGTGTTTCTCTTTCTCTCTCTCCAAAATCAATGAGTTAAAAAAAAATTTTTTTAAATACACTGATGGCTAACCCTAAAGAGAGACTGCTTCTAGAACTGAGCTAGTACCTGGAGTTATACCCGCCCTTTCCTGCTTGCTCAAGGAAAACAGGCTTTCCGGAAATGCCACAGGCCACATTGTCAGGGGCCTGAACTCTCAAAGGGACTCTCCCCTAAGAAAGCCAAGGATGTAGTCACCATCCTAAGTCACCTCAGAAGGCATGCAGTGTCAAACCACTGTGTCGTACCCCTGAAACTAATATTTTATGCCAACTCTGCTTTTATAAATAAATTAATTAATGTTTTAAAAAGCAGCGAGGGACGATGTTGCGGACTGAGTTTAAGGATGCAGAAAATCGAAAATTGATCTGCAGTTGACTTCTGACACCCAGTTGTTAGATTGGTGAAATGTGGCCTGTGCTAGACCGGGGCGGGGGTGGGTTATGGGCGGGCAGGGACCAAGCCCCGAGGTGGCACCTGGGGTGCTGGACGCCCTGGGCTTTCACATGAACAGTGTGGCTGGGAAGGTTTCAGCCAAGAGTGGCTGTGCTGGGGGTGTGGCTTGTGACTGCCGCCTTGAAGGACGTGTGATGCGTTTGCTCACTGGCCCCTTTGGACCTGACAGTCCCAGTACCTTCATTCGCTCTGGCTCCAGGAGGACATGCAGGGTGTCCCCTGCCTGCGTCTCATGCCTGTGTCGTGCAGGCAGGTGCCCTGAGACAAGGGGATGACCACATTCCAAAGCCTCGGGCCTCCCAGGTGCTCATGCTGAGTAATGAGGACTGTACCCTGAATGTGTTGAAAAATGAAAGGGTCCCAGTTTCTGTGAGTTCCTGCTGAACCCCAGAGGGGCTGGGCCCGGGCAGAACACACAGTTCTGGGAAGGGCCTTCCCACGGGGCGGGCACTGTGCGACAGGCCTTCTGGTAGACCCAGAGGCCGGGCAAAGTGGGTCTTCACGCTTGCCTCAGGAGTGCCGACCAGAAGGAAATGCCTCGACCATCTGGCCTCGGATAGCCGCAGCTGTCCAGCATGACGTCATCTTCACTTGACTAATCACATCTGCAAAGACCCATTTCCAAATAAGGCCACGCACTGAGGCCCCAAGTGGACATGAGTTTTTGTGGGACACTGTTCAACGCGACATTACTGCCATTGTCATCTGTTGACACTTGCAAGTGTGTGTACAGAGGTTTCCTTCCTTCCTTCCTTCCTTCCTTCCTTCCTTCCTTCCTTCCTTCCTTCCTTCCTTCCTTCCTTCCTATTCCACTGTGGTGCTGAATCATGAGTTATTAACAGCAGAAGGTTATGTGGCTCTTCAGCAATCCATGCCTAATGCATGTTTTCTAGATGTTTCCCCCCAGATCGGGCAGTGAGGTGGTACCCACGGGAGCCTCTGTGAGTGCAGGGACAGCGTCCTGTTCTTTGGTGACACCTCTCTGTGCCCGTCACCATGCCTGGCACATCGTAGGAGGTCAGTTAGAGTTTGTGGATAAAGAGAGACTCCGGACACACAGTACATTAATCCGTAAGGTATTTTGGGGGAGAATATACTGGAAGACACTCTGATTGCGAAGTATTTTGAGGCTGTTGTTAGATCGACACTGGTCTTTTTAACTCTCTGAGCCCCAGCCGCTGTGGCTTGGTTGGGCATCATCCCATGAACCAAAAGGTCGCCGGTTCGATTCCCTGTTGGGGCACATGCCTTGGTTTCGGGTCTAGTCCCCAGGCAGCGGTGCATGCAGAAGCAACCGATTGATGTTTCTCTCCCCCTTCTTTTTCCCTCCTTTCCCTTCTCTCTAAAATCATCAACTAATACTAAAATCTAAAAAATAAAAAAAATCAACCCCGTGAAAGCTTGACTTACTCATCTCTGCACCCTGAGCGTGTGCTTCTGGAGAACTCCCAGCTGTGGAGCCGTCTTCTATTAGGAAGTGCCCGCCCCCAGCATTCCCTGGAAAACGCCCTCTGGGAGAGGAACTGTGTCTGTGAACGACCCCGCTGGTCTCTGGTCTCCGAGGCGGCAGCAGCAGGCAGAATCCATTAGAGTTACAGTAACGGCCCCACAGCATGCCAAGCGCCCCGGACGGGAGGAGCCCGCTGAGGCCCCAGCCACGCACGCCCTTGGGACGACTGGGCCCCTTAGAAGGGACAGGGTGTGGGCAGAGATGGCAGAAATTCCAGACGTCCAGACGGAGTGGAGGGGGTGCGGGGCCCAGCCCGTCTGCGGAGGGTGGGGTTGCGGAGCTGGGTGGGTGGCTGGGAGTTCTGTTTGCATTTCATGGTAATTCGTCAGTCGCCCCGAATATAATTTTGGCTTCGAATAACGTGGGTGGGTGGCCAGATGAACGACCGGTCTGCACAGCCCGAGGCTGTGAGGCCGGAGCCCTGTGAGTGTCCCGGGACCCTGGTGTCTTTGGGAAGTCTGAGGTCCTGGATCAATTGCACCTATTTGAAATACCGATTCCATAAGCTGTTCGATGTTGAAATTGACGTGTTCCCCAAAGCTCTGTTTTTTAAGGGTCTCATCACTCCAGTGGAGAGAGAGAATCTTAAAGTGTCGGGCCCTCATGCGACAACAGCTTCGGGGTGGGAAAATTAGTTCTAAACCCTCGAGTTTTGGACCAAAGAACCCCAGACCACAGAGAGAAGGAGCGGAAAGGGAAAAATAGCAAAGCTGCCCCTTTTCTGCCGCGCAGAAACACTGTGGCCATGGTGTTTTCTGGAGTTTCGTATTGTGTTTGTCACTTCGATGTTGTGTTTCCCGTGTCAAGGAATTTTATGCAAGAATGTGATTTTTAAAGAGTCCAAAGGTTCTGCTTTGTCTCCCCTATAAAGAGCAAATGTCGTATTTTACTTGTATTTGTTGTTTTGCATAAAAGCAAAGCTAAATTGGCAATTCACAATATCCCTAAGCATCATTTTCATGGAATTCAAAATCAAATCAATAACAACACGGGTTATTTATGCTTTTCTAGGTAGCTTTTTTATGTTTGTGAATTTATCTTCCAGTTGTTTCAAACAAACTCCATGAAAACTCAGTTTATTAGAATGTTAAAACTAATTGCTAGAGAAAAACAAAAATGAGTACAACCTGCCCTGGCCGGGTGGTTCAGTTGGTTGGAACATTGTCCTGTGCACCGAAGGTCACGGGTTCGATTCCTAGTCAGGGTACGTAGATACTATTTCAGAAGCATCCGGAATGCAACCTTGAGACCCTTGAAGAGCTACAGTCTCTCCTTAGTGCAACGAGAAATCTGTGTGCTCCTAAAACGAGCCAACAGGCCTGTCTGTGTCACAGCAGTCACGCTGTCCTTTGTCCCCTCCGGGGAACCTCACAGAGATCCCTCCTGCGCTGGAGCTCGAGGGTGTGTTAACAGTTTTGAGCTCAATAATCTCAGTTGATCAGTAACCTCAACTCACTGGACTGTTTGAAAGCGTATGCACCCGTCTTGATTTGGGGGTTTCGTTTGGTGGAGCATAGCCATGTGGCTTTTATGGGACTTGACTTCTCAGTGTCCTGTGGTTTGGTGTCAACTTGGCGGAGGGGGCGGGGGATGGCGGAAGTTCAGTTTAATGAAGTTGGTTTTTTTATAAGCAACAGAAAATCCCCTTTTAATACCTTTCTACTTAAAAGGCTATGCAGGTGTCTTGAGAGAACCTTCTTACATACACATTCTTCACAGGCCACACGGACGATTTGTGTTTAGAAAGCACTGCACGGGCCACTCACGGAAGCGGCAAAGACAGATGAGGCAAAGGAGGTTTACAGTTGTTTATATGGAAAATCATACAATAATTAATAAATAATAATGCAAGAATAAGCTCTGCCTCCTGCTGGTGTGGCTCACTTGGGTGGAGCACTGTCCCACACATAGAAAGGTCACCGGTTCGATTCCCAGTCGGGGCACATACCTAGGTTGCGGGTTCGATCCTCAGTTGGGAGGCAACTGATTGATGTTTCTTCCTCTCTCAATCTGTCTTGGGAAAAAAGGGGGTGAGGGACAGAATGAGAAACTGTCCTCAGGTGAGGATAAAACAAAACAACAAAAAACAATAAGCTTTGTGTTCTGCGTACTTCCAACTGTAAACCTACTTTCGCCTTCTCCTGTATTTGTGTTTTTCCCACGACTTTTTAAACACGGGTCCCTAGCTCTGGCAGACCTCACCGGCTGCATGGCTGGTTCTGCCATTATCTTCTTCTGCCCTCAAATTTGGGAATATAAAGCTTCTCCTCTATGTATACATCACAGGAGCTCCCAAATGGGAAAGAGTCCCAAGAGAACCGGGAGCAGCCGGATTTAAATTTAAAAAGACTTATTCATTTATCTTTAGCAGGGACTGGCTCCCAACTTTAAGAGTGCGGAAGCCTCCTGGGATCCTGAGGGACCACGTGAGGCCCCACTGGGCATAGACGGTGCGGAGGGAGGGGGCGCGTGATGCTTGGTCTGCAGACCCAGCAGGTCTGGCCCCTAGCGGCCATCGGTGGCACCGGGCAGGCGGGCACAGCACCACGCCTAGACCCTGTCATCCCACTCTGTCAACATTTCCATCACCTTCCTTCCAAACTTTCTTTCACTTTCCTGGCGTGCAGGCCCGCCTGTGATGAAATTCTTCCCATTTTTGTCAGCCTGAAATAACCTGTATATTTCCTTTGTTTTCAAAATAATATTTTCGCTAGCTATAAGAGTGTGGGTGGACATTTCTTTTTTTCTTGTAGTACCGAAAGGTGTCGCGGTCTTTTCCGTTGTCGCTCTGATCTTTGCTTCTCTGAAAATGCAGGAATGTCTCTTTGTTCTCTGCTTTTATGATTCTTTCTGTCATCGGTTTGAAGCAGTTTGAATGTGATGAACCTGGGTGTCATTTCTCCTCGTTTCCTTTGCTCGGGTTTTTATTGAGTGTTTGGACTCTGTGGTTGTATAGTTTTCATCAGATTTGGGAAAATTGGGGTCGTTATTTCTTCAACCGGTTTTCTCAGCCCGGCCCCCACCCTCATAATGACAGACACATTAATTAGGCTCCCACGGGATGACTGACCCTTTTCTCACTTGCCCCCCATTTTTTAAGATTCTCGTTTCATATTGAATAGTTTCTATGGCTCTAAGTTCACTGTTTGTTTGTTGTTGTTTTTTTAACAAGGCCTGATCTTCCTTGAATCCCAGCAAGTGTGTTTGTTCATTTCAGACTTGGTAGGTTGCAACTCTTGCCCTTTGATCTGGGTCTTGATTTTTTTAATCCATTCCCTGGCCTTAAAAATTTCACCGTTCCCGAACACAGGGACCACAGTGACCCGCGTGATTTTAATGTCACCTTCATTCTGTCATCTGTATCATTTCAGGATCTGTTCGTATTGATTGGGTTTTTTTTCCCGTCTTCTTTGCGGGTTATTTTTTCCTGGTCATTCTTTACCTCAAAGATGTCAGACGTTGTCATGTTCCTAGACATACTTCTGAGCCCTGTTCTTCAGGCAGTGAAGTTCTCAGAAGCCATTCGGTGCTCTCGAACTTGACCCGTGACCTTTGGGAGTCAGGATAAGAGTGGCTTTCTGTCTGGGGCTCTTTCTCCCCACGGGGGAGCTAACCCCATGAGACTGCTCTGCGTTGTGCACTTTGACCTGACAGATTTCATACCCCCAGATGCAGAGCACATGACTCTTCCCAGACCCCTGTGAGCTCCAGAGACCTTCGCTTTGTTTTTCCTTCCGGCGACACTTTCCCTGGCTGTAGGGGGACCCTCTGATGACCTCCAGCGCCCGCGCGCCCTCCCCGGGCCTCCCCTGCCTGGGACTTAGCCCTGTACACTGTGGCTGCCTGTCTCCCTGGATCCTGGGCTTGGTCACCTCCTGGGGAGACCTGGGGCTCTGCCTCGTTTCCCGTCCTGTCTGCAGCCCGGCAACATTCTCCAGACAAGTGTAGGACTCGCCGTCTATGTTCCCCTTGGCTTCTGCTCCCCAGTATCTGAAAACCATTTTTGTTTTCTTAACGTACGTTGGCCCTGGCCGGGTGACTCAGTTCATCGGAGCATCGTCCCGTACACCAAAAGGCTGTGGGTTCGATCCCCGGTCAGGGCACTGGGAGGCAACCGATGGATGTTTCTCTCTCACGTCAGTATTTCTCTCCCTCTCTCTCTGCCTCCCTCCTCCTTTCCTCTGTCTCTAAAAATCAATGAACATATATTCAGGTGAGGATTTTTGGAAAATGTATTTTGCTCCTTTTTAGAAAATGGAATTATACCCTGCGGTTTCTAAAAATCTGAATTGGGGACGAATAGTGTGTGGCCGCTCTCCCACCGCCAAGGGAGGATAAGTATGCAAGGTTTCAGACCCGTGTGCTCCCCTGTGGTCCAAAAAAAATAAAGACAGGCCCAGTAGCCAAAAAATAGCTGGTTTGACTTTAAAGTGGAACAAAATGAGTATTTTTTCCTCTGCGTTCAAGTCAGGTTGATAGCAGATAAGTAGAAGGGCTTTGATACCATCAGCCAAGCGTCCTGCCAGTCCAGGGCCAACTGAAAGTGTTCTTGGAAAAGGTTTTTATGTTGGTGGTTTTTTTTTTCTTTTTGGAGGGGCGTGTGCTGAGGGCGTCTTTGTTATGTTCCCGGCCTTTGAATGAAAAAAGAAACGTATTTATTTGTGTAGTAAGCGTCCCTCACAGTGATTGTGCGGCCGTGACAGAAGCAAACGCTCCGTGCACTGCACTACAAAGCAGAAAGAAACGGAGCTTTGTCCTGGGACCGGCGCCGGGATCCGCACGACAAAAGGGTTCTGTGACCCGGCGAGAGTCAGAGTGGGGCTCCTGTTTCCTGACGTGTTATTTTTAAGAGTAGCTGATATCACACTCCACACCGGAGAGCAGTCCTATAGTCAAGACACGAAGGAATCGTTACCAAAAAAAAAACAAAAAACCAAAGTCAAACTCAGAGTCCCTTTGGTTTGAACGCCTGGGGTTCAGGGTCTTCGATGCCATGCGGAGACCCCAGCTGTCATCTTTGTGTGTCTGCTCTTGGCGTGTTGGTGCATTTCAAGGGCTCCCGCGGGCAGAAGCATAGAACACGCCCCCCACAGGGCCTATGTGGTACTGCGTACGACTGAGAGGTGGCACTCCAGCTGCTGCCAGCTTCCAGACACGTGCCTCCGTTTCCCCTGGCCTCCAGGCGGGTCTTCCAGACCGTAGGCAGCGAGGTACAGCAGACATGACAGACACAGAGACTGGGGGACCAGCTACAGTCGAGCTGACCTGGGTCCCAGCGGGGCCCCTGCGTGTCCGAGAGCCAGTGTGCGGTGTCCCTTGGCTCCCACAGTGTCACTAGGGCTTTTCATTTCCTCGCTGGTCAGTGTTCCGATTCCTTTTTCTCATATGACCGGTCTGGCCACAGACACTTGAGACAGGACACGGCAGGGGCTCCTTCTCATTGTGTTGGGTGACCCATCGGTTTCAAGTCGGAGCAGGCCCTCCAGGGACAGTGTCCCCAGGGGGCGGATGAGAGGGCTTCTGGCGTGCCCCACGGGTTCCTTTTATCTGTCCCCTCTGTCTTCCCTCTTGGTCACCGTCTCCTGTTCCGTGGTTTCTTGTTCCCCTTTCCTCCCCCAGCGCCACCTTATGTCCTATGTCCTGGTGGCCAGCAACTGGCTGTCAGCAAAGTCCGCCTCAATCTCTTTTCTCGTTATCACCCAACTCTGAGAGTCTGCAGGGGCCCGGAGCTGTCTCCGTCTGTGGGAGGCGTCCCCACACCTGCCGTCTGGGACTTGCTATGTCCCCGATGCTGGCAGTGGCCCACCCCCACTGACCCACCTAGAACCTGTTTTCCCTGGACCCCATTTTCTGGTGGCTTTAGGATGTTAATGGATTGTAACCAATATAGTGAAGTGAAAATGCCCACTAAGGCCCTGGCCGGGTGGCTCGGTCCGTTGAAGCATGGCCCAGGGCACCAAAAGTTGTGGGTTCGATCCCTGGTCAGGGCACGTATGGGAGACAACCAATCGATGTTTTTCTCTCTGACATTGATGTTTCTCTCTTTCTCTCTCTTTCGCTCTCTCTCTCTCTCTCCCCCCCCCACCCTTCCCCACCCACTTCCTCTCTCAAATCAATGAACATATCAGAGAGGATTAAAACAATATGCCCACCAAGGTGTTGTCCAAGTCGCCTGTCACCGCTGCTGGATGACACAATGGCTGGACCACTCTAAAACACAAACAGGGTCACAGAGCTGCAGGATCTCGGGTCAGGTCATTATTCTTTCTGTTCTGCTTTTGGGAGGCTGCGGTCAAAGCGAAACCTTCCACTTGGCTTCCAGCCCTGCTTTATGGGGCTCTGCAGCTCCTCACCTCCCTGGCTCTAAGGGACGCGTTGCCCGCGGCCCAGTGGCCGCCCATGAACTCCCAGGTCTGGTACTTTCGGCGGGGAGCTTTTGCATCAGGCCCCGGGCCACCCTTGTGTGTCCTACGTCCTGCCCAGGACTGTCTGCTCAGTTTCCAGCCCGGTACAAACGTGCCGTGTTGAGTTTGTGCCCGTTGCAGACAGGTGTGAGGCGAAGCCCTATTGGACATGTGGTCTGAGTTTCCTCTGGCTGCCGTTATCTCTGGCCGTTTCTCACCGTGTATTTTTAACTTTTGCAAAACAGCCTGCGTGCCCAGAGACCTTTTGGCATCTCTGCACTTGGAAAACAATTAGGTGCATCAACGTCCAGTTCCTGGAACATCCTCAGATGTGAAGGAACCGTGAACTGAGCGGGCAAGGGGTGGGCCAGCGGCCCTGGAACTGCCCGCGAGGAGCTGCCGGTGCCAGGTGACAAGGCCACGTCAGACCCTCATGGTCAGGTTGACACCTGGCTCACCCGAGCCTTCCTCTCAGCTCTGTCACCTGGCAACCGCCTGGTTTTAGTAGCAGCTTGCGTCGTCGGGGACCGGAAAGTTAGGGACACTCGACTCTCATCTCTTCCCCTCCGCTCTTCAGTTGCTTAACAAGCTGTCCTCCCAGACGCGGGGGAAGCTCATTTGTTTGACAGAAATACGGGTGTTGAGGTGAAAAGTCATGGTCAGAACTAGCGCAAAACATGTGCCTGCCCTTCAGTTATTTCTGGAGAAAGAGTGAATTATGGTTGGAATAAGAGGGCATGTGTGGGGGCGAGGACCAAAAAAGTCGTCGGGGACCAAAAAAAGCAGCTGTTTCATGGGCACATGGAATGAATGAGAAATCACCAGGTCAGTGAGTGGCTTTGAGGTTGTTTAAGCTTCTGAACTTGAGACTCACCGTGGTCAGCGGGTCGCGGTTGCTTCTTTGCAGACCAGGAGGGTCCTTTGTAACAATGAAGGCAGACGTCTTGGGAAAACACTGTGCGAAATAAATAGCACGTGTGCTTCCCATCTCTGATTCTAAAATACCTTTTCTCTAGAATTCTCTGTGTGGGAATCACAGGCTTTCTTTTTTTTTTTCTTCTTTCATTTCAGATAAAGGTAGAAACTTGTTTTCGTGAAGCAAATTGTGAAATGTTTGGCGGAGATAGGCGAACTCAGGGAAGGAAATTGCCCAACTTTCTTTTTTCTTTTTTTTTTTGAGAGAGAGAAAGGAAAAGGGAGGAAGGGAAACATCTATAGGTTGCCTCCCGTGGTGGGGATCGAACCTGCAGCCTAGCTCTGTGCCCTGACTGGGAAGTGAACCCACTACCTTTTGGTGCACAGGAAGACGCTCCAACCAACTGAGCCACACCGGCCAGGGCCCAGCCTTCTTTTTTTATGCACGAAGTTAGCATTTTCTTCTGCCCCTAGAAAGAGAAGGATGACCCTTGCATCTGTGAGATGCTAAAGAGGACTGCCACCCACATTTATTGGGTTTCCACCCAGGGCTGACTTGTAGTTAATGTATCATCTTCCCCGTTGAACTCTATAAAGAGCCCATTCATTCCTGTTCTAACATGGAGATGATGCAAAGGGTGGGTCCTTTTTTTTGTTTCTTCCCTAAAGATTACCATTGAATTGATCGCGAGAAAGTACTTTGCCTTTTGAACAAAAGCAGTGTTTCTTCAGGATCCTGACCCTCAGGCTGCCAGAATGAACTAGAAGCCCTGCAGTGGGCGGGTCGTTTCAGTCCCTGGGGAGGTCCAGGCTCCAAGGCCAGTGTGCGGCCCGGGAGACCGAGTCCCCCTGCACAGCAGCTCCGTCGTTCAATAGCAAGCTTGGAATTGTCACGGAGCCTCCAGCAGGTGCATGGGCCCTGGGTGGACGTGGGGGCTGGTTTCTCTAGCCCCGCCCCGCGCGGGCCCTGAGTGGACGTGGGGCCTGGTTTCTCTAGCCCCGCCCTGCGCGGGCCCTGGGTGGACCTGGGGGCTGGTTTCTCTAGCCCCGCCCCGCGCGGGCCCTGGGTGGACGTGGGGGCTGGTGTCTCTAGCCCCGCCCCCGACGGTCCCCATACGCTCCGCCCGCTCCCTGCGCGTCCCGCTTGGCGGTGTGTTCCTCGAGTTTTTGTGGGGCTCCGTCCTGAGAATCCTACCCCAAGCTGAAAATATCATGAGTCCGAAATGCATTCACACACCCACCCCCCTGAACGTCACAGCTTCGCCCCGCCCACCGTAAACGTGCTCGGACACTCGCACGAGCCCACCGGTGGGCAGAAGCGTCTCACCCAAGGAGCACACCGTAGGCTGTCGGTTCGGTCTCCCGTGGCCGTGGGGTCGATGGGAGTAGCGCTCGCCGCTGCGGTCCTGCACCGGGGCAGAGTATCCGCCGCGTACCCGCAGCCCCGGAGCAGACCGGCGCTCAAAATTCCAAGTACACCGTCTGCTGAGCACGAACCCGCCTCAGCATCGCAAAGCTGAAAAATCATTCAGCCGCACTGGAGTGAGTTGTGGCCCGTCGGCATTTAAAAAGGGAGTTTCTCCTTTTCCCCGTTCCCGCCTTGCTGGTTTCCAAACCGAGAACGTCTACCTCCCCAGGGTTTATCGCAACTGAAGCAAATCCAAACAGCCGGTGCTTACAGTTTCTCATATTTCCGTATTCTATGATATTTGGTTTTATGCTTTTCAAAGAAATTTGACATGTATTATTCGTCCCACTACTCAGCCGCACTCATTGGAATAGAGGCGTTCCCTAGTCAGCAAACGCCGCTCTGGCTGGAGCAGCTCTGATTTGATTCTCTGCGGCGGTTCCGAGAGGCAGGCTCGCCGGGCGCCCTCAGCAGATGAGACGATTCTCGGCCGCGTCCACAGAAGTGAGATGCGGCGCCGGGCGCCGGGGTGGCGGCAGAGATGGACTTGAGCCCTGGCTGTGTGTTTCGGTCTTGTGCTCTTACCACTGCTTCGATGCCTCCCTGACAGTTGTCCTTGGTGCCTGTACCCGCGTGTGCCCATTTGGGGATGCATGTGCATGCTTGCATACAGATATGCACACAGATACATGCACATCCGTGCGCGCGCACCACACATGCCATATACACACCATGTGTACACACATGCTACACCACTCACATACATACACTCACCGATGCATCCATTGATATACACACTATACACTTAAACACACACAGCACACAGAATCACATGCATACAACACATGCACTCCCCCCCCCCACACACACATGCATGCACACATGTCTTGCGCAATGCAGTGGGGATGCACCGGCATGGGTTGGTGTGCGAGGTGCGTGTGCCCCAACCTGGGAGCAGAGCCATCAGCCCCGTTCCGTGTGCAGAGGAGCCGAGGCCTGCAGAGGTCGGGCACTGCCCAGTGTGATCGAGACAGAGCCTGTCCACCCTCAGGTCTTCAGAGTTCACTGTCTGGCTCACCGGGCATGGCTGGCGTGTCCACAGCGAGCTGTCCTGATGATACACACAGGATGGCAGCTCACCATGGGGCCTTGGGAACCCACATGCTTAAGGAGCACATGCCAGTGACTAAGGCTCGTGTGACTGGGCACTGGATTTTGCCCCCTGGGATAAAACAGCCGCCCAGTGGTGGCCCAGCCCTGGTTCACAGGGACCAGCCCAGACAGAGCAGCTGGGCTGCCTGTTGTGCTTGTCACTGTCTTTGAAGGCCTCCTGAGAGTGGCCAAGTCATTTGGGAGATACATCCTTGTGCCTGAGAAGAGAGTGAAGATGAGCAGAACCCAGAGGGTGTGAGGACGCCCCCTGTCTCCTCGCTGTGTGCTTAGCACCTAGTATGTGCCTGAAGAACCATCGGACACTTGCTAAGTGGATGGATGCATGGATGCATGGATGCATGGATGCATGGATGCATGGATGGATGGAGGAACGAATGCAGAAGGAGCCTAGCTGGTAATGCGTAATTCAGGGAATAGTGTGGTAGAAGTGTCAGAGACGGGGAAGGTGGGACCCCATACAGCAGGGGTCCCCAATCCCTTGGGCGTGGACCAGTACCGGTCTGTGGCCTTTTAGGGACTGGGCCCTGGGCCACACAGCAGGAGGTGAGTGGCGGGCAAGTGAGCAAAGCCCCACCTCCTGTCTACCCGCCTCCACACCACCCCTCACCCCCCATCCCCAGTCCATGGCAAAATTGTCTCCCACGAAACCGGCCCCTGTTGCCAAAAAGGTTGGGGACCGCTGCTGTATAAGACAGTGTCTCTACCTCACCACCTTCCTGCTAATGAATTATGTGCACTCAGACCCCCGAGAGTGCCGTGTGCAGGGGTCACATCAGGATGTGTTCCCATGGCCCGGCCTTGTCTTATGTCAGGAATTACCGCACCTCACAAAGCCCGTTGGTCATGAGAGCACCAGGTGAGAGCTGAATTCTGGGTGAGACCCCTCCCTGGGGCTGGTCACATCCATCTCATTTATAAAGTTCTGTTTACTAACTTCTGTTTGTGATTTGGTTTAAATTTTGCATTTACGGATTTTCCTTTCGTTTTGAGAGAGAGAGAAACATTGACTTCTTGTTCCACTTACTGATGCATTCATTGGTTGATTCTTGCATGTGCCCTGACTGGGGATCGAACCCACAACCTTGGTGGAGTAGGACAGCGCTGTAACCAACTGAGCCCTACGGCCAGGGCCATGATTTCTTTTGACAGAATAATGGCCTCCCCAAAGACGTCCTCGTCCTAATCCTCTGAACCTGTGACTATTTTAGGTCACATGGGAAAGCAGGGTTAAGGTGGCTAACTAAATGACCTTAAAATAATGGGATTATCTTGGATTATCAGGGTGGGTCTGTTGTCCTCGAAGGGGTCCCAACTGTGGAAGAAAGAAGCAGAAGAGGGGATGGGCGAGAGGCAGCTCAGTGAGAACGACTCAACCACCGCCCTCATTGGCTTTGAAGGCGGCGGGCGAGGCTGGGAGCCAAGGAATACGGTTCGCTCTTGAACCTCCAGGAAGGGTCGCAGCCCCCCCATACCTTGACTTGAGCTCTGCGAGACCCCAGTTGGCATTCTGACCTCGTGAGCGATAGCACAATAAATCTGAGGGGTGCTGAGCCTCTGAAAGTAGGGTGATCTGTTACAGCAGCCGTAGAAGAAGGTTCAAGATTCTTGTGATCTGACTCAACAGATCATCCACAGAGCTCGCGGGCCTGAGAGAATCTGCTGGACCCGGTCGGAGCCGCCCTCGCGGTTGGCAGAGGGGAAGGCCCAGCCCTGTGTCCACGATGCTAGGACAACCCAGCCTGGACAGCGGAGACGGGCACATAGCCGTGTTTCCGCAGTGCCCTTTGCCCAGCTTCTCTTCCAAGAAGGAACGCATTCAGACGGAGAGGTTCCCAAGGAAGGTCTTGGTCCAAAGGCAACATTTTCCAGCCTTAGAACAGGAGGATAATTGAGAGAGTCTCTGGCGAACAAAGATGGCTTTGTACGTGGTGCTGAGTTTAGGTGGACCACATGCCCGCGTCACGGGGAGTGCGTGTTCCCCACGCTGGTGGAAGACGCTGGGAAGCCCTTTGGACTTGGGGTGGCTTTCAGCCTCTGGCCCCAGGGCACGCGGCCAGCTGCTCGCCCACCGGATCAGTCAGTCATCAGAGCGATGCGTTGATGTTGGGGCTTTACTGTGACCGGGCTGTGTGTGCTACCGGGCCCGTGGAGGTGCACGAGTTGGCACGGGGGGCTCCTGGGGTGACTGTGGTACCCCCTTGCCTGGTGGTGGGAAAAGACCACAGCCCAGATGAACCTCGGGGGCGGCAGTTGCAGGAGCAGAGGGTTTCATGTCGCTGGAACGTGCCTGTAATTAAAAGCAGACTGTTCTACGCCAGAATAAAAAATTGCCCCGAAATGAGCATGTTGAGGCTGGGTGAGTGGGGAGGTAATGGTGATAGGGGTCAGCACCCCCAGGCTGCGTCCTTGCGCCTTCCATGCACCTGAGACTTCTTGTGAGCACGTCGCCGTCCCCTGCACTTTGCGGATGGGAACACCAAGGCTCAGAGACGTGACTGGCTGCAGAGCTGGTCCGTGCCCACCCGGGAGTTGTAGCCCGAGGGTCTGTCCCCCACCTGGGCTCCTTTATTCATCTTACCTGTCTCGTGCTATCTGTGCACCCGGGTGCCCATGGGTGATGCCCAGATGCCCTGCTCGCGCTGCGTGGGCTCCTGCTTCCGGGGTGCAGGCTCAGTGACCCTCTCAGATCCCAGGGTATGCATGGCAGCTGTGGGCTGGATGCACGGGCCGAGTCCCCAAATGCACCCAGCAGACTTTGGAGCGCGTCAGATGTGCCGTGGTCTCTGCCGTGCAGTTTCCAAAGTGGCTGCAATGCTGGTAATAAAATAAGACGGAAAAAAATGTCAGCGAGATAATAAGTATGTGGTTAAAGTGGTTCTCATGAGGGTTGGTTTTGGAAATTAGGTGGATTTTGCAAACCTTTCCACACTGAGCTAAACTGGGCTCAGTGTGCACCCCGGAGTCACTGTGTCGGGCTGTCCCTGTCGGGGCGGCCACTCTGCGATTCTGAGGAGGGGAGGGGCTGGTGGGCAGAGCCTCAGGAAGCTCCTGCAGGACTGGGCTGTGACCCCCTGAGCCTGGGGAGTGTGGTCTTTTGTTCCGTGTTTGATTGTCACCCCAGTGCCCGTGGCCCTGGAGGCTGGAGGCTGAACGCTGAACCACCCAGTGGTCATCTGACACTTTGCAGGAAGCAGAAAAACCCTTTTTCTCCTGCGATTGGAATCTTCTCATTGTTCTGTGCTTCCTTCCTATGGTCCCTCAGCCTTTCTTAGGACAGACAGGCCCCGTAGGCGATCTAAGCCCCCAGCACATTCTGAGGGCTGCTGTGACTCCAGGTGCCCACCCTGTCACCCATGTGGATGTCCGGGGTCAGCCCCCTTTTCTGCAATACAGGAGATGATGCCTGGGGCCTTAGGGGTGCCCGTCTCAGCTCTGCTGGTGGCAGAGGGACGGTGGGCAGCCAGGCGGGCACCTGTGCCCCTTCCCCAAGATCACTGTGCTCCCGACCCAGGATCGCTGCCCCCTCCCCGCTGCTCCCCCCACCGAACCCCGGCTAATCCAGGTCCTTGGAGCGCACAGCAGTCCTATACCCCGTGCCTTAAGAGCATGTATTTGCCTGCAGGGTACTATAATTATTTGGCTTTGGGTCCGGCTCTGCCTCCCAAAGCAGACTGTCACCACCAGGACAGTGTCCTGTGTCGGTGACTTAGAGGAGTTACTCAGTGCAGACAAGGGAGGGGCAGCTGGGGGACCTGTCTGCCTGATAACCAAGTCCCGTCCCAGACTCTGTCCCTGACACACTTCTCCAGGGTCCTGGCTTTTAAATTTTGTTCTAATGTATTGATTTTAGAGAGGGAAAGGAATGAAGGGGGGGAGGAGAGAGAGAGAGAGAAAGAGAAAGAGAAAGAAACATCAATTTGTTGTTCCACTCATTGATGCATTCACTGGTTGATTCTTGTACGTGCCCTGACGGGGGACGGAACCTGCCACAACTTTGGAGTAGCAGGATGACACTCTAACCACTGAACTGCAAAGCCAGGGCTCCAGATTCCGTCCTGAAGAAACGTAAACTCAGGTTGGTCACGGCCACGGAAGTCATGTGTAACGCTGTCCTCACATGTCTTGCTGTGCTGACGATGACCTTTGTCTGTGACTCGTGTTCGGCCTGGCCCTGTGCACGTCCCTGAGGACATGACCTAGCGTGGAACCAGAGGACGGGGAGGTCTGGTCCACGCTGGCGTCTCTGTCCCCTGTCCCGCAGACAGCGTCTCTTATTAGGGCATTTCTGCCCCAAAGGGTGCAGATGCCAGCCTTGGCCCCTGGACAGAAGACGGGAAGCCACGGGGCTGGCCGCTCCGTGTGTGTGGCTGTCCCCACTACGGGGCAGCGGGTCAGGGTGGGGGTGGGGGGCTCTGACGACTCGTGCGCTCTCCAGAGGGCGCCCTCCGTCCCTTGTGACAGAGTCTGTGATGTAAATGACAACTCCCAGCACAAAGTAAAGGAGAAGCCGGAGAGACTGGAGTCCCAAAGGGCACGGGGCCCCTGGGACGCAGCCCGCAAGAAGGGGCAGGGAGCCGGCGGCCACCCAGCCCTGGCTTCTGCCCCTCCTGCTCAGGGGCGACCTGTCCTCACCCCCGCTGACGCGTCCTCATAGGCGAGCCTCCTGCTCTGTAAATTCTGTACTGAAAAAGTCCCATTTCCTCCTTCCTCAAGTTTTTCCACAACCGCTGAAGGAGTCGAAGGCAGCTCCGAGGTGAGCTCAAATTACGGCGGGGCCCTACCTTAATTCGGGCCATTGTGCTGCGGCTCCATTGGCCCCTCCCCGGGGACGCCAGGCAGGTGCCCAGCAGAGGACGCCTGTCTAGGCCACGTGTGGCTCTGGCCATGCCCAGGGTGCCCTCCTGTGCGTGGACCCATTGCTCTGGGCCTGTCCCCCAGTGGGAAGATGCCACCGTATAAAGAAGGGTCACTGTTCTGTGAATGTTGTCAGCTCCCAGTGCGTGCATGAACGAAAGGGTATATTTATTGATTTTAGAGAGACAGAAAGCGGGGGAGAGAGAGAGAGAGAGAAACATCGACGAGGTGCCTCCTGGACACGCCCTGACCTGGGATCGAACCTGCAACCTAGGCATGTACCCTGATCGGGGATCGAACCTGCATCCTAGGCATGTACCCTGATCGGGGATCGAACCTGCAGCGTTTTGGTGCATGAGACGACACCCAAGCTACTGAGCCACCCGGCCAGGGTGAACAAAGGCATCTGTTACACTCCCTGGTGGCGTCCTGCCATGGGGACTTCCAGGGGCCCGTAAGGTCCGGGCAGATCCACAGCAGACCGACCCCAGCTCACATTCGTTAGCTCAGACACCCACTGCTTGCTCAGGTCACATTTTTTCCTGTGGATTTCCCGACACACGACTCCAGAGTTAAGGAATAACATGTCTAAAGAAACACTTCCACGTAGTCAGTTCAGTGCTAGTACCTCCCTGGCACACTTTGGGAAAATAAATGTTACTTCCACTAACGACACGTGGCTTAAACCGAAGTCAGACCTCTTAAGTCAGTGGCGTTTAGATTGTGAGCAATGGAAACAGAAACCCAAAAACGTTAAAGCAGTTTTTTGTTCCTTTCAATCCCAGATGACTAGGAGAGTTTGCAGGAGGGGGTCTGTCACTCGGTCATCTCGGGGGACCACAGGGAAGGCCCCAAGTTGTCACTATGATGTGTGGAGAATTGGACCTGAGGTGACAGGTCCGAGCCGTGGGGCCCCATGTGTGATAGTTCCATGGGGCATCCAGGCTTGTGGCGGGGCTCAGTGAACCTGCTGGCTGATTCAGTTCCTCCGAAGGGGTTCGCCTTCTCTCTTTATTTGTGCGGCGACAAGGACACGTAACCGGCTTGATTTCCCAAAGTAGAAAAAAAATGGTTTTGTCTCCCTAGATAATTATAGGCAAGAACATCTATGATTTAGCAGTTACCCATGCCTCAGCATTTTCCCTGAGTGATCTAAAACTGGGGGCATGGGTAGTTGGGGGCCTTCCTTCCATGCCACGTTTTGGAGAAGCCTGGGAGACTTTAGGCATTGAGTGAGCCCACTCAGACCCTCAGTATCTTCTTCATTCTTAAAATAGGAATGGCACCACCTCGCGGGGGCTCTGCTAAGGCGCAACGGAAACATTGACCACAGCCGCCGTTACAGGGTGACAGCCTGTTCCGAATTCCAGATCCTTCTCAGAAAACCGGGGTGGGGGGTGCAGTCAGTTTCCTGAGGTCACCGCCGCCAGTGCTCCTTCCCTGGGGAAACATGGGGTTTGACTCCTACACTGGGAATAGCCAGCGTTTCTCACATGACCGCAGAAGCTATAGCAAAAGAAGTCACCACTGCTTCATCTGGTCCAGATTTTAACATCCCTTCTCCTCCAGGGGCTACGTCTTCCGTCTTCCGGACAGGGAGCCTCAGGCAGGCTTCCCAGATAAGTGGCAGGGTCCGCAGCCCCCCCAGTGAGTGAGGAAACTGCTTTCCTGGTTCCTCGTCCCCTCGGGCTGTAAAACAAGAAGGAGGGACCTTGTGATCAGTAAAGCCTTTACCCCCCCGGTTCTGAGGAGGCAGCGGGCACTGGAAAAATGGGGTCTGAATGCCAACCCTTCCCTGGTCCGACCCCACACGCCTGAACGGAGTGGCTGCCGCTGGGGTCTCTGGGCATCCGGAGGAAGCCCTGCATTTCATCTGGGTCCCGTAGAGCCACAAGCACTTGGAGAATGGCATCAGAGAGCCACCGCAGGGAGTGTGTGGGGTGAGATGCCCCAGAAAGCAGCCTCTGGGAAATTAGCCTGGGCCTGTGGAGGTCCCCGGGCCTCCCACGGGGACGGTGGCCATGGGTGCATGCAAAGGTGACCAGACACTCTGGTCCTGGGGGGATCTTTGCTTACCCCGACGCTGGGAGGGGCTGCCAGGCACGGACGGGTGGGTGAAGCTTTGCACTCCCCACTCTCGCGGCGAGGGCCACTTCACCTTCCACAGAGCAGAGCTCACCCGTGCTAACCAAGAATGGTAATCATTTCCTCCCAAGGGGCCTGGCCTCCGGGAGGAAGGTGGTTTGAGCAAAGGGAACTCCCACCCTGAGCAGTAGAGCTGCTGAAGACCTGAGACCACAGGGAGAAGAAGTGGCTGCGGCCCCTCGAGGAGCACCGAGCCCCCGGAAGGGGAAGCAGGGAAGATCGGCCCCTGAAAATGGAAACAAAAACTGCATAAGACCTAGAAATGCATTAAGGAGGGCCCAGCACCTTCGTGAAGAAAAGAGGCGTGTCGCCCTAGCTGGCTGGTGTAGCTCAGTGGATTGACCGTCAGCCTACGAACCAAAGGGTCGCTGGTTCGATTCCCCAGTCAGGGCACATGCCTGGGTTGCGGGCCAGGTCCCCAGTAGGGGGCGCGCGAGAGGCAACCACACCATGGATGTTTCTCTCCCTCTCTTTCTCCCTCCCTTCCCCTCTGTCTAAAAATAAAGTAAAATCTTTAAAAAAGAAGAAGAAGAAGACATGGCACGTAAATACAAAAGAATACTACCCAGCCATAAGAAAAGATGAAACACAGCCATTTGTGACAATACGGATGGACCTTGAGAATATTATGCTAAGCAAAATAAGTCAAACAGAAAAAGTCAAGTACCATATGAGTGCGTTCATCTGTGGGATATAAAACAGAAAGCAGCCAATGAACAAACAAAACAAATGAGCCTGGAGGGTGGGTACCAGAGGGAGGCGGAGAGTGAAGAGTAAAAGGAGATTGGACTTTGGGTGGCGGGCGCACAGTGCAGTACACAGGTGAAATGCCCTAGAAATAAATGTACACTTGAAACCTATGTCATCTTCTGAACCAGTGTCCCCCCGGTACCTTTAATTTAAAAAGACAACGGCCGTGTCTTTTTGAAAGATGTACGTGGGTACAGAGCAGCTCGGCCCAGAAGGCGCTCTTGGAATTAAATTAAATGGCCTGAAAATCTATAAGGCCCACGTGTAGCCAAGACATTTTTACAAGGATGAAAAAGGGGGGTACTTTTCACACCAGTTAGCGGAACCAGGGATGCACTGAAATTGTAGGTGACTCACCTACGCACCCTGCGGAGCGGGGCCACCCCCACCCCAAGGGGCACCTGTTCCTTTGTGCAGAGGTTCCGCTTGGCACCCAGACTCGCGATGGAGCTGATCGCACGTGCACTGCGTTTAAGTTCTTTGGCTGCTCCGTGTCCTAGTCTGTTCTTAACACCCCCTTTTTATTTTGTGGTGGCTACCAACTTGTACTTCCTAATCCCTGCATTATTTGACCCACGGACATGAACTAAGGGAGAGGATTGCTGGAAACAGTGGCGGTACCGGGCAGAGGGGGCAAAGGTGGAGAAATTGGGACAACTGTAATAGCATAATCAGTAAAATATATATATATTTTATATATATATATATTTTAAAACATGCTCTGCAGTGAAACCAGAATCAAGGTGTGAGCATGAGGAAAAGCAGGGCGATTGGCTGGGGATAATAAATAACCCCCCCACCTCCCGCTGATAAATGACATTATTTGTGGGAGTTTTAGAGTGGGTGTTTAAGTTTAGCAGGAAAGTGATTATTTAATAGATGGCGTTTTATGGCAATTGGTGGTCCGAAGGGAACAGCTTTGAACCCTTAGGTTGAACACCCTGTACCTATGAATACCAGTTGGTTTGAACATTTGAAAAGAAAATAACTTTGCACTCGTCCCACGCAAATACACAAAAACAAAGAAGCAACAGGTACAGTCCAGGAGGACAGGAAACATTCTTCACCGGGCCTCGGAAAGTCAAGACATACCAAACTACATAAAATTTTAAACTATTATATGACAAAATACACCACAAGCAAACATTATAAAACCAGGATTCTTTAGGGAAAAATATTTTCAAGGCAAAGGACAGAAAAGGAGTTAATTTTTTTTGTTTGTTTATTGATTTGAGGGAGAGAGAGAGAAAGAAACATCGATCAGTTGCCTCCCGTATGCACCTCCACTGGGGATCGAACCCACAACCCCAGTACGAGCCCTGACCAGAAATCACAGCCTTTTGGAAGCATGGGACAAGGCTCCAGCTCACTGAGCCACCCGGCCAGGACGGGTGAATATTTTTAAAAGAAAACTTCTCACAATTTAAGTTGTCAGGAAGGCACGGTAACAAGAAATGAGGGGAAAGTAGGTAGTTAATCCCCAGAGCGAGTTGGATGGAGCAGGAGTCCGGCAGGTGCAGACAGAAGGTGAAATGCCGGGGGGTCCCGCCTCCCAGACCAGCGGGGAGGTAGAAACCTTTTAAAAGAGAGAAACGAGCCACTGTCGCTTACAGAAACAAAGGGCGTGGCGTATTAGATACCAATGAGAAGTTAGAGCATCGTAGGAAAAGCTCTCAAGAACACAGGACCTCTCCGAAGACCTAAGACGTCACCTCTTTGCTCGGGGGTCACATCACGTGCATTCCACCTGTTGGGTGAGAATGTCAACTGAGTGACTTCATGTACAAGGAATTACCCTGAAAACTCTAAAAGTGCCCCCCAAGGTTACAGATGTTGAGCGTGTGCCATCCAGTTCAGAAAAAGACTGCGATAGAGATGGTTTGTCCAAAAAATTAGGTTAAAAGTCACAAAGATCCCCGGCTGGTGTGGCTTGATTGGCGTGTTGTCCTGTAACCGGAATGTTGTGGGATCCATTCCTGGTCGGGGCACACATCTGGGTCGCGGGTTCGACCCCAAGCCCAGGCACATACGATCCCTGGTCCAGCTGTATACAGGAGGCAGCCAGTCGATGCTTCTTTCTCGGATCAATGTTTCCCTCTCCCTAAAAGCAGGAAAAAAGTATCCTCAGGTGAGGATTTAAAAAAAGTCACGAAGAGGTTTCTCAGTTGCCTGCTGTTGGGGATCATTTGCTCTCTCAGACTCGTCAGTTCTGGGGACATCGGTTCTCTGGGTGTGCGGAGGGGACTATGGGGGCTGGGGGACCTGGACCGCATTCTGAAGAAGCCAGCCGCCCTGTGACCTGGGGAGGGTCCTGCTGGTGCCAGTGTGTAGCCCTTTGCGACTTGCCGTTGGGCGGGTCAGTGTTCTCCTCCGTCTGACCCACTGGGGTCATCTCCTCACGCACCCAGGCTTCCCACACACATCAGGCCATTTCTTCCAGCGCAGGCAGAATTTAGGAACCATCTGGAACTGAAGGTGTTTTAGAGAACACACTCCATGCCTATGCCTTAAACCACTGACCCTTGAGTGGTTTTGCCACGGTAAGCGCCACTCCGGCACAACCGGGATCCCGCTGCCCTCTTCTCAGCGCCCCTGGCTTGTGGCGTTGTCTTCAGAAGCCACCAACACGTGTCAGCGAAGACGGATGTTTCCCTTAAAAGAGAGAGAGAAGACACAGTCTGGAGGTCGCGCCACATTTTTGGGTCAAGTTCGTGCTGCAGATTTTGCCATTTCTGATTCAGTGCTGAGCTCCCACCTCCGTGATTTTTAAAATATGTTGGCCCCGCACACGTGTGCTTTTAAAAATCGCTTTTCCAAGAATGTTTGTCGTGGGTGCTTTCAAGCATCAGTCCCCAACCTGGGGCAATGCGCCCCCCGCCACCCCGCCCCCGCCCAGGAGGCATTTGGCAATGGTGGAGCCCCGTTTGGCTGTTGAAGCTGGTTGGGAAGGGGCGGGCTGCAGGGATCTCCTGCATGGACCAGAGATGCTGTTCAAAATCCTGGAATACAAGACAGCCAGCCCCCCACGATGAAGAACGGTTTGGCCCTGCTCGTGCCCAGGTTCAGAAATCCTGCTTTAACGCTGTCGTCTCCATCTGTGATATAATAAGTGCGCATTAAATTGGAGGTCATTTTAGAGTTTCAGTGGGTCTTTTTCAAGTACTGCGAAAATCTTCCCTGTGTCTCCCTCTCCCTCTCTCTCTCTCTCTCTCTCTCTCTCTCTCTCTCTCTGCTGCCCACACACCCTGCATTTGTCCGCAGTCCGAAAAACAGGCCTTGGCACTAAGGATCGTTCCACAAGATTCTTGGCTCTCGGGCTCGAACATCCCACTGAGGGTTTGCCTCATTGCGTCCTGGTTTCCCGCCAGTTCTGTTTGCTTAGAAACAGTGCTGTGCGCGCTCCCTGCCATGGGCCAAAGGTGTTCTTCAGTCTGAGCGCTTAGGAGGTCTCAGTCCAGTGGTTCGCATGCGAATTTACTTCTGTGTCTTCTCTTTCCCTTCGCCGTGTTGTGTGGATCTTTCCAAATACTTTACATGTAAACCTACCTTGACCTTGAACCGTTTGGAGGAAAAGAGCGTGCTTTGAGCTGTTTTGTGTATAAGACAAAGCATCCAGAGGTTTCTGGCCGGCGCTATTTCTGGTGGTTTAGAAATGAAACAGACTTTTAGCTGGAACATGCCCGACTTACCCAGGGGCAGTTTTGGCAGCAGGAAATGTGGTAAACTGACAGGTAGGCCAGAAGCAATTGGTGTTTGGAAACCAGTGTTTCTTTTTGCAGGGAGTGACTGTTTCGTGTGGAGAAACAGTGTAGAATGACCCTAACCATGTACAGGAAGCCCTGCCCACCCCCGTACTCAACTGCTGTAGATAATTACACCGTTTCTCTGAGTTACAAAAACAAAACAGCAGCTGTTGCTTTCATTCCAGACCACAAATCAAATGGCAGATGTAACTTGCTGTGCGTTTGTAGGGCGATCACGTGCCACTTGACAACAGGGGAATACCTTCCGAGACGCGTCCTCAGGGGGTTTCGTCAGGCAAACGTCACGAAGGGCGCTTACATAAACCTGCATGGTTGCAGCCCACCACACACCCCGGCCACACGCCCGTAGAGCATGTGGCCGTACAAAACAACACGAGGTTCAGTCGAGCCCCAGAGAAAATGGTGTGAGGTGGGCACATGGTAGAAGCCATCAGATGGACGAGGCTGCTGTCCGTCCAACGCGCCTACTGTTTTAGAGCAAACTTTTCTTTGCAAGTAGAAACGGTGGCGTCTAAACCGATGTGGTAGGCTCGTTCACACCAGTTTGACCACGGACACGTGAGCAGTGCAGGGCGCAGCGACTTCGTACCAACCAGGATGTCACCAGGCGATAGGAATTGTCCAGCTCCGTGATACTCTCAGGGGACCAAGTTGTCTGCGCGGTCCGTTGTTATATGGCGCACGACTGTGTTTCTGAGTTGACCAGTCAAAATCAGACACTCACTTCAAAAAAGAAATAGTGGGGGGGAATCATGCCCCCCAAAATGGAAAGGGGAGACAAAACAGAGACCGTGGGCTTACTCGATTGTGGGTTCTGTGGATAACCAGGGCCCCGCTGAGAGTGGGAAGGGCCCCTAAGGGTTCGCTGTGAACAGCGCTGGCTGTTGGAGACTGGAGAGGTGGCTTGGGCCCCACTCGCAGACTAGGACCCCCACGAGCGGAGGCCCCAAGCCCGAAACCCTCTCCTACTGGGCCTCTGAGTGTGAGCCATTGACTCAAGGGGACTGTGTATGTTCCCCAGGGCTGTGACCGTCAGTGAGAGACCGGCCAGAGGCGAGGCAGTATCACTAAGGATGGATCATTCCAGAACCAACCTCTTAGTGCTGTTTGTAAATATTTCCTGGGGGAGGGTTTTTCAAGAAAGGGCGGGACGGCTTTGTGCCAAAGTTACCTGTGCAGTACCTGTAGCCTGGAGCTGTCCTGTTGGAGTCGGTCCATAGTCCGGCTGCCAGAAGCGTCAGGTGTGCACTGCCCAAGCTGGGAGCACTTGTCGGAGCTCCCAGGGCATCCCGAAGCCGTAGGAATAAACTGCTGTCCTGCCTCATGACCACCCACTGGCCGCCCTTCAGCCCGAGAGGGAGTCCCGAGGGCCTGAGGCCTGAGGCAGGTGGTGTCACTCTTTCGCTGCCCAGAGGGTCCCAGCTACAGGTGGCCTCATTGAGCTTATGGCCCGTTTAGGGCCCACTTCCCAGTTTGTAGCAAAAACCACAGTTGGGTTACTTCTGAGCCCCCTGTAGTTTTTTGGCAAATAGGCAGGCGTTTTGGCAAACGGACTGAAATTGGCTGTTGCGTGTGTGTGTCAGATGCTACATAGGTCTGGAACTGTCTGCCTCCCGACGCTTTTTCAATCATAGTGGTATTTTGTTTTCAGACCACAGCAGTCTCTGGGACGCATGATTTCAAAGGGAAAAAAATGAAGCGTTTGAGGCTTAGAATTTGCCAAGTCGACCTCCTGTGGGCCACCCAATCAGACACTTTTAAAACCAGCATCGTGGACCGGAGTCAGACAGATTTGGCCCTTACCGGGCACTTTCTGGTGCGTGACAGGACAGAGTGGCTCTCTGTCTGTCCACGTCACCGAGTGGGACTACGGTGTCAGGGGTGTGTGAGGACTCGCTGACATACAGGAGGTCAGTGCTCTGCACAGGGCAGCCCGTCTACAGCCCACGGCAACCAGGGACTCTTCCCTTTGCGTGGCGACCAGACCTCCTGCAGCCGTCAAACCGGAGGTCGACTTCTAGAAGACATTCCTGCCTTTCAGGTGACAGAGCTGGACAGGAAATGTGCTTGAGTGATGAACAGGTGCACAGCGTGTGGAAGAAGGACCAGGGAGGTTTGGGAAGGTGACCTTTGATCTAAATGGGTGTGCGCGTTCAGGCGTGAGTCACGGAAATTTGCAGTTTTAGAAAAGGAGGTAAAAATGCAGTGACCGTGCACACAGCCCAGGGATGTTTTCCCATTTGTGTTCACTTGGAAGCAAGGGTGAAATGGGGAGGCTTGAGGCCGGAGGTGCGGCCCCGTAGGTCCCTAGGAGCGTCTTCATCCCCTGGGCCCCAGCCCTGCACCCACGCCCTGCCCAAAGCCACTCCGCAGGCCCCATCTGGCTGGCTCCCCACCTCTCTCCTCTCTCAACCCAAGCTGAGCCGTCACCACGGCTTTTCTTCCTGCCAGATGGAAAAACTAACCAAACCTTTCTGAGCAGTAGTCCTTAAACATGGCCTTCCTGAAGAGCGACGTAAAAACCACAGTGAATTCTGGGCAAGGCATGCTTTTCAACTGCCTGCAGTAACCCCTGTAACGTCCCTAAATCAGCCACCTCCTCTTAAAAACTGCTTTGCTTAAGAACCTTCAAAATGTAACTAGTAGGAATAAATAATTCAACCCGGCCTACACAAGTGGCCACAAGTGATTAATTTAAGGGATGTTAAAACTCTGTTTACTCCTTGTCTTTCACTAAAGCGTGTCACCCGTCGTGATGTTTCTTTTTTCTGGCACCCCTGCATGGTGTTGTTTGGGACCAAAAAAAGACTCAGATAAGAACTTCAAAGCTTAGCATGACAAATTGTAAAATGTTAACAGGTTTTCTCAGAAGAGGAGAGTTAATCATAGACGCTTCACATTGACCCAAGGAAAGACCTTTGAAATTTTGAGGGGGTTTTTCCCCCTGTGGCAGAAACGTCAGACTTTTTCTGCCAGTGACTCTTGGATCAGTGTTAGGAGTCTAGACCCTCCCAGACCCTGAGCTGGTGTCGTGAGAGAAACCATGGACCCTGCTTGCAGTGTTTGTGACAGCCCACATTTCCAGAATTAACGCTGTCAGAGTTCCTCACGGTTTAATGCATTCCTCAGACCCTCCAATGGGTTTCCACTTCGTGGGGAGGAAGAAACGCGTCTTGTTTTGCATTCTTTTCGGGTGATACAGTTCCCCGCAGGTATGCATGGTATACACCCAAGAGCCGGTAGACTTTGTGTGCTGCTCTCTCTGGAAGACAGAGCTGCCCAGAAGGGAGAGGCGTCGAACCCCGGCTTCTGTGCAGAAATTGGAAATGCTGTGTGTTAGTCTTCTATTGCTAGGTAATAAATTCCTACAGACTCAGCAGCTAAAAACAACACAGACGTATTTGCTCACAGTTCCCGGGGGGCCGGGAGTCCAGGCGCACTTGGCTAGGTCAGCCCCGGCCTCCCCAGGCTACACTTGAGGTTTGGCCGGGGCTGTGGTCTCGTCTGAGGCTCCGATCCTCTTCCAACTCCTTCGGGCGCTCAGTGGGATTCAGCACCAGTGGTGATCGGACCAAGAGCCCGTGCCCCTGCTGGCTGAAGGCTGGAGGCCACTCTCAGCTCCTGGCCCTGGCCACAGGACCCCTCCCCTGCCCTCTGACACTTCCGGTGCCTGACTTCCTGCCTCTGCCCTGAGACCCCAATTTATAGGGCTGCTAGGGCTCCATCAAGCCACCTGGTGGTCTCCCCGCTCATTAGCTCCTAGAGCACCTTAGTCACACTGCAGGAGTGACGCCCACCGTGCACGGCCCCCGCCTCCCTCAGGGCTGGCAGGAGCAGGACCCCAGGGGCCCATCTGAGAATCCGCCACCACTTGGGGTGGCACCTGTCCTGCAAAAAATACCCTGTGGGCAAACTAAACAGTGCCCCTTCCTAAAATTTCTATGAACAAACCCATGGTATTGAGGCCCTGGGCGATTTTAAACCTGATTGTAAGTAACACAACCAGAGCGACTGGAGAGAAGCCTGTGGTTCCTCGGGAGGCCGGCGTCCGCCCAGGTGGGACGAGAGCTCGGAGTTCGCAGGGAGGCCCCAGGGTGACTCTGGAGACTTCTCTGTGGAGAGAAGAGTCCCCTGTCCTGTCCACCCCGAAGCGTATCCACAGAGACCCAAGGAAACAATGACACGCACGGAAATCACTGGCTTGGCTGGGTGCAGACGCCCAGGGACGAGTGTGACCGGGAGCCTGCCTCAGTGCTGTGTCAGTGGGATTTAGTTCTGTCGCCTGTCCCGCCTTTCTGTGTGGCCATGGACGGGGGGGAGGGCGGGTGAGCCTGGCGCGATGACCCTCGGCCGCCTGCTCCCGTGGTCTCGCCATTCTCTCTCCAGGAGCCGCTGCTTCCAGCCGGACGCGTGTGAGCTGAAGTCCAACATCGAGGTGCCGACAGGGCTGGTGTCTCTTGAGGCCTCTGTGCCCGACCTGTGGGCTTCACGTGGTCCTCTTTCCGAAGCCACCTCCCTCATGTCTCTTCCTCTTCTTCAAAGGACACCAGTCCCAGTGGATTAGGGCCCCACCCTTATGACCACATTGTCACTCTCTTCTTTAAAGACCCTCCATCCAAATGCAGTTGCTGGGGAAAAAATAAATAGAATGCCCTCCCCATATAATCTATACTATATGTAATGTAGATATAGAATATATAATAATTGTATTGGCATAATCATTTTATTATATATAATCACCAAATATATTTTTATTAAAATACACTTTATAATTTACTATACATTAACATAATATACTTATATATTACATAATATTTACTATATATTATAATGCATTATATATAATACTGTACAATCTATATTGTATATGTGTACCATATTTTGCTGTGTCTAATGTGCACTTTTTGCCCAAATTTTTGAGGTGAAAATAAGGATGCGCATGATACCTGGGTAGCACTAATTCCTTGTCTACCTTCTGTGATGTATAAATAACGTAAATTTGTTTCCAGGACATAAAATTTTATTGTACCTTGTACCTGTTCTTGTGTTTTATAATTATTTGTTACACAAAACTTCTTGCGCCATAATATGTTCAAAAAGAAATGCTAAAATTCCTTTTTTTTTGGTAATGCAAAAAACAAGTATCTAAATTGAAATAAATAAAAATTGAATTAAAAAATTAAAAATGAAAAAAAAAATTTTCCCCCTGAAAGTTTGGGCCAGAAACGTGGGTGTGCATTTTACACAGCACGGTAAGGTACATATATGACATAGTGTGTATATAATAAGAGTATATGAAGTACATACGACATACTTAATATAATAAATATGAATTTCGTATAATAAGAGAGAGGCGAGCAGGGATACTGCAGGCGTGGGTGTGGGGACAAGACCAGCACTCCGTGCTCTGCACCGTGGGGCTTACACACGGACTCCGTGGTCTCTTGAGGACACGAAGGGGTCCTGTCTTCTTGTCCTTTTTTCCCAGGTGGTCCCCGAACCTGGCTCTCCAAGGGTCCTGCCTCTGTAGGGATTCCTGTGAGCTGGGGGCCTTTTCACAGGCACCGGGGCTCATCCAGTGTCGAACGTGGAGCATCCGGGTGCCTATGCTCTTTGCTCACACTGTCCCCAGAGGCCACCGCACCGCCACCTGTGGTCTCTAGGCACACCCGGGGCTGTGGTGGGGCCTCCTCAGGAGCTCAAAAGCCTGCACCAAAGTTAACTTTCAAAAGTTAACTTTCAAAAGTTAACTGGCCCTGACCAGCATGGTTCAGTGGGTTGGGTGTCGTCCTGCAAAGCGAAAGGTCACCAGTTCGGTTCCTAGTCAATGCACATGCCCGAGTTGTGGGCTCGATCCTTGGTCGGGATGCATACGAGAGGCAACCAGTTGATGATGTTTCCCTCCCTCTCTGTCTCCTTCCCTCCCCCTCTCTCTAAAAGTAAATAAATACAATCTTTTTGAAAACATGCTCTAAATGGGCAGGTGAGTAAACGTTTCAACATTGCAGCAGATGGAAAGCGACCCTGTTTTCGATGAGTTCTGTCCGTGGAATGTAGTTAAGATAAACTGAACGCAGGCGGTGCCATGCGCCTCCCCTTCGTCCCCGTCGGCACCTCCCTCTGCCTGTCCCCGCACCAGCCTGGGCCCACCCATCTCCTGGCAAAACCTGTCCAGCTCACACTCAGAGGGCCCCAGCTGCCCTCATCTATGACTAAATGGTGACTTAGCTTCTGGAAACTTCGTACAGTTTTCTGTGGGAACCCAACCAATACTCACGATAAGACTAAGGAGCTATTGTTTGCAATATTATAAAGTCAAGGTCTAACCTTTAGAAAAGGAAATAGGAACACAGTTGAGTGTCCGCTGTGGAGATGTAGGACCGAGCCTTATCTCAGAGCCAGGGGACCTCAGGCGGGAGCGTGACAGTTCCTTGTCGCAGCTGGAGAGCATCCTTGCAGGACGCCTGGCCTTGAGGGACATGTTGGGTTGGCCCGGGAAGAATTTCTTTGTATTCACACTGGGCACTTGATTCTGCAGCCTCCGCCGGGTACTGGTTCGGTCCTGCCGTTTACTGATTTCCGAGGACAGAGTTACATCAAATTTACCTCTGTGGGCCCTAGCTACCAAAGCGTGCTTTGCGTGTAATTGGCGGATCTTGAGTTAGGGGAATACAAGAAAAGAGAGGCTTAACGGAAGGGGACACTTCTCTCTCGGCGCCTGGGGCGGCAGCTGGTGAGGAGCCTCTAGAAGTTTCCCCAGATTCCTGCAGACCTACAGCGTGGAATAAACAGATGTGTAAAACTCTCAGTGCTTCTTGCCAAAGCTCTGGAGTCTGTTCTGATAGGCGGAGCTAACTTGGTCCATGCGATCCAAACTCACTGCCTGCATCTGGGCTCTTTGGGAACTTAGTTTTGTTGGAGCTGGGACGAGGAAAAAGGTGGTGGTTAAAGTGAAATGTGTTTCGTTGTATTATTTTTTTCCTCAACGATATCACCCAGAGGATTTTTTAAATTGCATTTATTAATTTTGAGAGACAGAGAAAGAAAAAAAGCATTGATTTGTTGTCCCACTTATTGATGCACTCATTGGTTGATTCTCGTATGTGCCCTGACTGGGGATCGAACCCGCAATGTCAGCATATGAGGGCAATGCTCTAACCAACTGGCCAGGGCTCACTCAGAGGATTTCTTGAGGAGGTTCCCTATTATAGCATATCATGTTAAGATAAAGTCACATTCCTCTACTTATTTATAAACATGAACAAGACTCGTAAAAATGCCTTCTGTGGGATTCATTAGCCTAGTTTTACAGAGTTAAAAAAACAAATTCCAAAGGAAAAAAAAATCAGACGTTTTCCTCTGAATATCGATTGATAGTAACAAACAGGCGTTAGAAGCTATTTGCTGGACATTGTTCTGAGTAATTGGCGTACATTATCTGCTTCGTCTGGGATGATGTCAGCAGGACCACGTGCTATCCCCATTCCACAAATAAGGACCGTGAGATTCGGAGAGGTTCTGATTTCTGTCTCTTAGAGTTGACCCGTAGGCGCCTCGTATGGGTGGAATTGTACAGCGTCTGTCCTTTTGTGACTGGCTTCGTTGCATTCAGCCAAGTATCCTCAGGTTCATCCATGTCGTAGCATGTGTCCGGATTCCCTTCCTTTTTCGTGGCTGTATAATATTCCACTGTGTGGGTAGACTAGCTTTTGTTTATCCATTCATCTGTTGAACATGGGTATCTAAGTATCTATTTGAGTCACTGCTTTTAATTTGGAGGGGCAGATACCTAGAAGTGGACATTTTAACCATTCTAAAGTATACAGTTGAGTGGCATTTAATGCACAGTGTTTTTCAACCATTGACACTCCCTAGTTGCAGACATTTTTTTTTTTTACCCTCACGCAAGGACATTTTTTCATTGCTTTTTAGAGAGAGGGAGAGAGAGGAGGAGGAGAGGGGAAGAAAGACAGACAGACAGACAGACATTGATATGAGAGAAACATGGATCAGTTGCCCTCTAGTATGAGCCCTGACCGGGGATCGAACCCGCAACCTGGGTATGCGCCCCGACTGGGAACTGAACCCATGGCCTTTCAGTTCATGGGATGATGTTCCAGCCAAATGAGCCACACCGGCCAGGGCAACTCCAGACATTTTAATGACCCCAAACAGAACTCTGTGCCCCATAGAAACGGTTTATCCTCAATTCCCCTCCCCCGAGCCCCTGGCCACCAATGATCAACCTCATGTCTCCATGGACTCGCCTGTTCCGCGTATTTCATATAAATGCAGCCATACTACATGCGGCCTTGGGGAATGTTCTTTTTAAAACCCTTTCTATTATGGAAATGTTCAGCATACTAGAAAGTCAGAATTGTTCAATGGGCTTTGTGTGCCCAGACGCAGCCGTCGGGCCTCTTGCCAGCCTTGCTAACTCCAGTCTTGTCCCCAGGGAGGAAAAGCAGTATGTGAACCGATTCTGGAAAGACCTCCGCGTGGGGGACTTCGTGCGTCTCCGCTGCAACGAGATCATCCCTGCGGACATTCTGCTGCTGTCCTCCAGCGACCCCGACGGGCTCTGCCACATTGAGACCGCCAACCTGGACGGAGAGACCAACCTCAAGCGGCGGCAGGTGGTCCGCGGCTTCTCAGAGCTTGTAAGTGACCCAGGGCCAGCCCCCAGGGCATCCCAGGCACCAAGGACACCTGTGACCTCAGGGCCTCGGAGCTCCTGCACCCCCTCCGTCAGGCCAAGCTGCTTTCCTATGTGACGAAGGTGGGACAGAGGGTCTGAGAGGACCCCTGACCTGCCGGAGCCCGTGACTGGTCTGCAGCTATGGGGGGAACAGAGACTCCGTTGTTTTTTTTTTAAATCTTCACCCAAGGATATATATATTTTTTAAATTGATTTGAGAGAGAGAGGAAGGGATTGAGAGAGAAACATCGATCAGTTGCCTCCCATACGTGCCCTGACTGGGGTTTGAACCCCGCAACCTAGGCACATGGCTCGGCCAGGGCGATTCTGGCCTCAGCATCACTTGAGTTCTGCGACAGAGGAGTGTGGGCCACCGCTCCGAAGCGCACAGCCCACGGAGTGCCATCAGGAAGGGACGTGGGTTCTGACCACCTGCACTCACCAGCCGCCTTACCCGCCGGAAATTGGAACCTTATCAGGGTTTCTCAGCCTCTGTCCCCACTCCCTCCCCTGCCTCCCCAGATCTGTGGAAGATGCAAGGGAACAAACTCTAGTAGCGTGGCCCTTGGGGATCCGGAAGTGTCTGGAAGGGACATGGGCTGGTCCTCACTGCTGCTCCCAGCTCCCGCCCTGTCCTGTCTCCATGGCGCGTTGCCGTCAGCCCACACTGAAGGAACCTTTAGGAAATACCCGAGGGCCAAGGCACCTACCGGGGCTGCAGGTTCGATCCCTGGGCGGGGCACTTACTGGAGGCAGCCAATCGATGTTTCTCGCGCTCTCTCTCGCTCTCTCTCCTTTCCTCTTGCTCTAAAATAAATTTCTTTAAAAAAAAAAAATGGAACATCCTTGGGGTAGGATTAAAAAGAGGAGAATGAAATGCCCAAGGCCGTGAGCTTTTGTGGCTCAGGAAGGATGTGCCTGGGGAGGGTCGTCCAGTGTCACCTGCCCTGCGTCAATCACTGCTACCCCTTGGGGGCTTTTTCCTCCCTCTGCCATTGAACGCCTGGCAGGGGATCCAGGCCTCGAAGTCAGGACCAGGTGGGCAGGCGTCTGCAGCAGTAGCTTGTTCGCTCACTTGGGGACGTCACCAGGACACAGCTGGCGTTTGGGGTGAGGGGTTCATTAGGCGGCAGTGTTCGGGGGACTAACATCCCTGCCTCCCAATCATATGTGTCTGTGCCCCTTACCCTGTCCCCTTGATGGCCAGCGTGTCCCTTCTGCGGGGCTCCCCCTGGCGTCGGCCCGTGGGATTTCTCGGCTGTCACTCCTCCGCCTCCAGCCATGTGCTCAGACTCCCCGCCAAGATCTGGCTTCTGCTTCTGCCCCCACCCACTTCCACCACGGTTTCCTCATTTTAACCTTTTTTTGCGCTAAGTATATGCTTGTGAGCTTCCTCAAATCTTTCTTGGAATGAAACAAATCATGCAACAAATTAAAAGTGCGGTTTTTTTCGATGGGGCACTCCCCCCCTCCCCCTCCCCCTCCCCAATTAGGGCAGCTGGTGAAGTGTTGATTAGGGACCCTCAAGGCCAAGTGCAGGTGGTTTCCAGTTTCCGGGTTGATGTGCTCCAGCGTCTGGTAAGGACCGTGGGCCCACTGTTTGCCACCTCCCACACCCCCAAGCCCACGTGCCGAACGTTCTCCTAAGGTCGGCCTCACTCCCAGGTTTCGCAGTGAGTCTCCCAGAACCCAGTTCCTAACTGCTCTATCTCTATGGGACACAGACCGGTGCGTGATCCAAGCTGAAACCAGCAAGGAGACAGTTGCCCGCCCAATTCTCGTACTCTCAGCACGGGGTTAGTAGGAAACAGTGGGAGGCAGGCTTGGACAGCACCCTCTGAGAGGAGCAGCTGGCATGTGCAGGGGACAGGTGTAACCTCAACGGTGCATGGGACCGAGCAACGGGTGACACTTCAAGTCATGTGCAGATCAGGTCGGACCCCGAGAGCAGAGCCTATCTGGTCAGAGTGAGGGATGAGAGAAATTCCCCTAGGGGTCTCACTGGTCAACTCTCAAGAATAAGTCCTTGTTTCCTATCTCCTCATTTAATGAGCAGTTGACCCCAGTGATATTTATCTAAAAGCCTCTCCCACCCATGGTTTCCCCCAAACAACGGGAACACTTCAGAGCTCAGTGGCGTCGACACAAACGCTGTTTGTAAGTTGAACGTTAAAAATTCACAGACAGCTGCAGACAGACACCTCCTCCGGGCCCTGTGAGTGCGTGGGGGAGGTAAATGGAGTTGCACCGTCATTCAGTCAAAATGGCCAAAATTCCCATCCAAAGCAATTCGGGTTTTAAAAAATACATTATCAGCACCCAAATCCTTCAGTTTGCACGTACATTCTGGTCCCTGTTTTTGGTCTGTTTATTCACTTTGGTTTTTTTCCTCTTTCCCTAAATGTTTAAAGACATTTTTATAGTACCCCTTTATATATTATGCTGAAATTTATTATTATTATTATTAAATTTACAAACCACTCCATGGGAAATAAAGATAGGAAAGTTCCGGCCTCCAGAAGCCCAACGATTGGAAGACCAGGGTTCCGACCACAGTGTGTAGGGTCTACAGCACAGGATGGAGCCAGCCAGTGTCCCAGGCAGGGGCAGAGCCGTCCCTGTCACCGTCAGAGCCCTGTGTGGCCTCTACAGTGAGCGGGGACTCCTAGGAGGACTTCAGCACGATTTGTGCAACTGAGAAGATGATTAAGAGAGTCCTTGGCGTTAAGGGGGGGACTGGGTACGTCCGTCAGGGTCCGGCGGGGAGG